>NDFZ01003940.1:0-42933 GCA_002192655.3 Mamestra configurata
GATTAAAGTTTATGCCAATAGCAAAGCCCTTTTTTACTAAAGCTGACTCACCCCGACTACAATGTGAATTATTGTTTTTATTTTATTACCTTGACTTCATCTTGGAGAATATTAATAACCGCCTGACATACTTCAGGTACAATTTTTGATATTATTTGGCTTGATATTTTAAACAGAAAATGAAGAGATTTATATGTCGCCTGTTGCAAGAAATCTTAAAGTTACTGCCAGACGGACTTTAGCTGGGATGGCCTTTCTCCAGAGGGTATCTTTCTTTGCTATTAATGGGCCGATTTTTTCTAGCAAATATTCAAAATCAGATGATGACATTCTGCAGAAATTCTCAAAATGTCTCGAAGGTTCATGAAGCATCTCCGCCAGTAAATTACTTCCGTATCTATAAAAAAACAGGTGAAATGTATTTCTCTGGGTGGGAATAGACTTTTCTATTTATTTGTCTAGTAATAATAATATATAACTTACTTTATTCCTGAAGAGTGCAATTTAATCACCCACCACCGCCTTTGTTTTTTTTCTTTCTTGTACAATGCAAATAATAAGCATAATATGTACCTAAACCATATGCATAAGCTGCTAGTTCAAATAAATTTTCGCCCATCGTCTTATCGCTCTGCGACTACAACTGGTCCAATGTTTGGTCCAGTATTTAGCTACAAAATATATATTAAAGCCAATGTGTGGTGCAATAGTTGGGTTCAATACTGGTCATTTGAAATTTGAGTCCAGCTTGGACGCAAAGTTGAATCCAATGTGTAGCCGCAGCATAAAAGGTGAAAAGCACCAAAACAAGGAACATAAAAAACAATAATTAAGGCAATTTCAGTCCATTTCAGTGTCATTTACCTCTGTTATGTCCTTTGTATTTTAATAGACTGACGCCGGGCGATTTATTAGGGGAAAAACAAGACGGGTGGACGGGCAAATGGTGATGTTACCATATGGGTGAACGTAATGTAGAGCACGATTTATTTTTGCACGATTTTATTAAGTAGGTACTTACCTAATGTTTTTGTTAGATGAACGGACGTGGATCCAATATGTTGTTCTATGATGGCTCTCTACGCCCATCCTAACTAATACTTACCCTCTATAAAGGAGAAAGTGAGTTTGTTTGTTACGCTTTTACGCCTACAACGCTGAACCGATTTTGATGATGAATTTTGGTATCTACAGAGATGGATGGGAATCTACAGAGATAGATGGATACCAAAATTCATCACTCCCTGGAGACGATTAGGTATAGGCTATTTTTAGGGTTCCGTACCTCAAAAGGTAAAAAAGGAACCCTTATAAGATCACTCTCTTGTCCGTCTGTCTGTCCGTGTGTCACCACTGATTTTCTCAGGAACGGGTGGACCTAAAAAGTTGAAATTTATACCAGATACTGAGGCCTATAGTCCCTATTAGGTGCATAATCAAGGTCTCAATAATCTTCATTTGCCCATATCTTTTTATCGTGTTGACTCAGGAGTCAACACGATAAAAAGATATGGGCAAATGAAGATTTTCGCGAAAACTTGTAAGTAACCAAAGTTAACCTTATTTTTCAACTTTTTTTATTTTTCGGATTTCTCCCTTTACTTGTGCTGTAAGACCTTGCTTTTAACCAATATTAATAAATTCTAGGTCAACCGGAAGTGCTCCATAGGTTTTGGGTCGAAAACCTATATGATAGTTCCCGCTGACCTAGAATCACGAAATTTGGAAAAATGCAGTCTTACAAATAAAAGAAAATTCCAAAATATTAAAAAAAATATTAAAGGGTGTCCCCATTTATACCTACATAGTTGACGCCTCCCACTAATAAAAATGATACCAATTTTATTATGGCGGTATAATGGGTAGGTACGGAACCCTCGGCGCACGAGTTCGACTCGCACTTGACTGGTTTTTTTTTTGGGCAGCGAAGCCTGGTCTGGCAAAAGCTAGACTTAGGTAACTACTAGGTACCTAGGTTTGGTTGGATGGATGAATGGTGTTCCCTTGCGATAATTTCTGAAGACAGAAGCTATAAGTTTTTTCTCTCTCAATCTTTCGAATTGTAACAAAAAATAATTATATCATTCTTGTATTTCCTATCAAAACCATTCTATTAACCGGGTAGAAATCTAGACTCCAAGATATCGACTATTTAAGCATTCAGATTCAATCAATCGTCGCCATTTTTACGACCACGACATGCGACCCCAAAATCTAACATCTGCGACTTTCCAATAAATAAAACAATGCCGCCAGAATTACTGCCAACCAGTCATTTGTTGCCAACGAATCAATAGGTACTTATCAGTCTAAAACTAAGGACCGCTCCGTACTGCACGCAAATCTGGTGGTATTTGAACAACTTGCGGAGTGTACTTCTAAACTTCTATTGTTTCAACACATTTGTGGGATGTGGCACGAGAAAGAAAGGTACGCAGAAGTTCCATCCTACTGACTTGTGTGTAAGTTTCTGTGGTTTAGATGGATATTAGGTACCGACCTACTCTTTCACGCAAAAACTGCTGAACGAATTTTGATGATTTTTTAAAGTAGGTACGTAATATAGTTTGTCAGCAGGGCTGACGGCCATTTACTACGTCTAAACATACCTCTTTCTGGTTACCCTAGGAACTTCTCATGTATCGTCTAAACTCACATTTTATTATAAACATCAAACGCACAAACAGCTAAACCTACAAATATTTGTTTCGTGCGGGAATCGAAGCCGCGACACGCATAGCACAGCCAATCGCTCAGCCACTGCGCCAACCGTACCGTCACTTTCACCACTCGTCGCCTCACAATTGTCACAAAGACCCTTCTTCATATTTAAACAGTTGCGACTGCCTTTTGTTTTTAGACGAACTAGGTCAAGTTGACCAGAAATGGATTGCCAAGATTACCTTTCGAGAGGTTCCGACCTTACCTTTTTGTATGTGCGCTGTGCATAAGCTTATTTTATCATACTTTCCACATGAACGGACCTTCTAAACTCACTCTTTTCTATTTCCGCTCAATAGAACTGAAACTACAGTCGTTGTTACGAGACCGAGATAGCACGATTCATGAATACCTACTTCCATCTCTATTCCGCAACGAACAATGTCAGGTCCCTGAACTTTGAAACTCGTGTTGAAGAGTTTTAAAAGGGACTTAGAGGCTTCAATGGCACTTACACATGTGGCCCTTGTATATCAATGAGTTTTAGATGAAACTGGCGAATGGAAAGTGATTTAAATGTGGCTTAAAATGAGCCCTAGTTTCTCGGTCACTGGGAGGGTACGGAGAGGAATTTGAGGGATTATTATAAGCTTGAAAGGTGTAGGAAGATAGGTATTAGGTACTTTGGAAATGAAATTACTGCGGAAATGTGGATTCTTCTGGGTCATGCGAATTTAGTTCTTGCATAATCTTCTCCCCTGTCGGATTTGAACGTCATTAAGTGCACTTTCGCGTGTCATTTTGTCTGACTGCCTTGATGACTCGCTAGATTTATAAAAATGAGGTCCTCAGTTGGACCTTAAACTCAATACTTTCCGAGTATCAGGCAGAAGTCTGGATGAATGTCTTAGTGCCCGGTTTAGCAAAAGTCCCGCCTACTACCTATATCACGGGACTTGAACTGAATTGGCGAATTAGGCAGAGTTTTACCTAAGTAGGTATAACTCTGCCTAATTCGCAAGTAGGTAGGTACTGTCGTTCGTCTTCTGGGACTAACGTCAGTGATATTATCTAAAGTAGGTGATAAATATTATGAAGGGTTCAAATTGTTCGTTTATGAACTTGTAAAACGGAATCTGGAAATACTGAACCAATTATGAATATTATTTTACTGAATGAAAGCGTTCGCTGATTGTCACGGACCTGTAATAGGGGGAAGTGGGGCAGATTCATACACGGGGCACCGTCATACACTAGCGACATCTTTTATTAGGCGCGCGTTAACTGAACGATTTAAGCATGTACACGTGACTTAGGTACCTCCGTGTGTGTTGGCTCACGAATTTTGACAGCAGTCAGTGTGAAACTCGCGACGAGGTGACGCGGAACGTGATTCGGCAACGCGTAAGTAATTTTATAACCTCACTTTAAACGTCTTTATTTTGATGAAAGTTTTTATGTAGATTATTCAATACTATTTTATTTCAAAGATAATAGGATGTATTTTGTGAATTGATACGTAAATAATAATATATATGTTTGGTTTTTTTATAAGAATATTTGTTTTTCAAAATCATTGAATGGGGCAGGTTCATACAGTAATAAGAGGGGCACATTCATACTGTATGAATGTGCCCCATATTTTATATTAGAGTTGAAATGATATTATATTTTGTTTTACAGAAAAAATATGGTCAGGAATTACAAGAAAGAGGGTACTAGGAGTGGAGAGGTAGACGAAGTGGCAATATCAAAAGCTATCGATGAAGTCATACTAAACAAAGTCTCTTTAAGAAAATCAGCAGCCAAGTACGGAGTAAATCCACAAACTTTACAAAGCCGTCTCAAAAAGATACGAACACGAGATCTACTTAGCGAAAATCG
The DNA here is from genome assembly GCA_002192655.3 of Mamestra configurata. NCBI lineage: Eukaryota > Metazoa > Arthropoda > Insecta > Lepidoptera > Noctuidae > Mamestra > Mamestra configurata. The sequence goes on from NDFZ01003940.1 coordinate 4,546, forward strand.
TGTTTTCGATTCTAAATTTGCATCGCAGCAAGTTTTAACAAAAATAGAAGAAGAACACTTAAATAAATACATCTTAGAGTGTTCCAAAATGCACTATGGACTAACATGTGTCCAAGTTAAAAAACTGGCATATGAATTCGCTTAGGCCAATGAACTCAAATATCCAGCAAGTTGGGATAGTAACAAGATGGCGGGAGCAGATTGGTTAGCAAGTTTCCGAAAACGCCATAAGAATTTAAGTTTGCGTAAACCGGAAAATACCAGCGCTGCAAGATCATTCGGGTTTAATTCGGATTTTTAATGATGAAGATTTTGCGCCAGTTCAAGTGTATCATTCTAATCCTGTAACGAATGACAATGAAAATACAGCTGGTGAGGAGCAGCGTGGAATACCCGATAATGAGCTTGTTACAGTTAGTTATGAACTCGCAGAAGTCAGTGGTGATGTTCCTGCTCGAACACCGACGACTTTGTCTAGAGATGTTTCGCCTTCACTGCTTTCACAACCTCTTCTATTTATGGATTTCGATAAACCTACACCATCTACTTCCAAACTATTGAAGACTCCAGAAATGATAAGGCCTTTCCTAAAACTACCTACATTTTAAGTTATTTTCTGTTTACTTAGTTATCTTTTTTTACTTTTTTCTTTATTACTTGATTATTTTCTAGGTATTAGTTACTCACAGAGTCTAATTGCTTTTGGTTTCGAATACGTTGTGTTTTGATACTTTTATTTTGATAAATAATTAAACATTTATTCCTTAATTTGTGTATTTTTTCACATGTATGAATCTGCCCCATAGCCTGTATGAAAGTACCCCGCATGCGGGGCACATTCATACATTCCTGATTTTTTTTTAAAACTTTTATAAAAAGTCACAGATGTATATTTAAACAAATTATATGTTTTTGATAGAAAGTCAGATAGTTATAGTACTAGTTCTTATTCAATCTATTCAGATATTGATACCAGAGAATAATCTATGAGACAAAATAGAAAAACTGTATGAAGCTGCCCCACCTTCCCCTACTATCCCGAATTAATGCTTGTTTCCTGTGAGTGTAGCCACGAGAAAAAAATCTCGATAGTTGCTAATATTATAATGCGGATGTAACTCGGTCTGTTCGTTTGTTACCTTATCACGCCTAATCCGCTGCACCAATTATTTTTCAGTAACTAGAGATAGATTGTGTCTTGGAGAAGGATACTTTTTATCCCGGTAGAGCAGGTACCTAAAAGGGGGTTTTTGGTGATTCAACCTTACCCTCCCTTTTTCCTCCGTGAAAAGGGGGAAAATCGTTTTTGTTTTTTATTTTGATTTCTTCTAAATAATTTTAGAACAAACGATTTTAGTCGTGTGCGAACGAAGTCGTAGGCGAAGTGCTCGTTTTAAATAGGTACCTATAGTAGGTAATGGTACCTATCTAACCTTTTGTTTTACTCTAAATATTTCAACAAAATAACTTAAAACACCAGCAATGTAACAAAGTTATAAAGAAGCCATTTATCTAAATTAACTCCCACAAGCTCTAGGTTGGAGACAATAGATTCTTCTTAGAGAGGCATGTAGGTAGGTATTGTAGAGTGTGGTAGCTGCTAGCTGCCTAAATGATTGATTTACTACCTGAGTAGGTAGCTTGAAGATAGCTTGTTTGATTTTTCTCTTGTAGGTCTCTCCATTTATTTCTGTTGAGATTACAGACACTTCACATGAGGTAGGTATCTAGGTAGATAAAATAGTCCGTCAGTAGGTAAGATTATGATCTTAGACTCTGGACAATGTGCCGATCTATCAGCGAGAACGATTTTCGAAATGTCAAAATATAAGAGATTGATCACGTGACATTTTGAAAGCGTTCGTCAATCCCACCATACATTTTTGACGTTTTGATCAATCGTCTTCGCCAAATCGCCACGTTGCCGCCGACAGAATATCACTAGTCTAGACAAGTGATATTCTGTTGGAGGCTCTAGAGCCTTTTCAGTGTTTGTGCGGCGTCCCCGCAAACCATGGCCCACCTTTCATCTTGCGTCACAGGTCTTGTTAGGTAAACGCGTGAGTGAGGACCTGCTTCTTCGGCATTGAAGTGGCCGAATACTAGACGAGTCGGGCCTGGCAAGGAATTTTATTAAGAATAATCTGTTTCTCTCTCGTCACGCTAAGAAGAAGAAGTAAGATACCTTCGATTGGAGCTAGGGGTGGATTACTCAATGTTTTGTCAAATAAAACAACATAGTTTGTGTCTAGGTAAATACGAAATGGATTCTGATTTTTGCACAAGGTAGGTAAACTCTCACCCTCATTCAATTGATTGTTACAAAGATATAATCTCCTTGAGACTAATGGCAGTTTAGCATTGCCAAAAAAATACAAAAGATCCGCCATTTTGTACCCGATCATAACACTTTGGCGCCAATTATGTTCCATATTGGAATCAAAATGGCCGCCAATCTAATCACATTGGCTCCAAGAATCGGGACGAACCGGACCAATCCGGATTTGATTGCTATCCGTACTGTTGTATTCGAATCCAATTTTCTTTACTGGCGATTTATTTTTTTGAGGAGAAAGATATTTTTTGAGACAATGCGAGGTTGCGTGATCTTTTTAGCGTTTCGAGGGCTGATGTTATTGGCATGACTTTTATTTCTTTTTTTCTACGTCGACGTACGTTTTATTTGTTGGTGTCAACCTAAGTACAAATGACCAATAGGTAGTCTGACCAAGCGATAAATTCTTCGCACATACCCATAACAGGGACCGTAGGTACTATGACATGTTACGAGTCTGCATTGTTTTAGTGCGAGATAAGGAAGCAGCTATTTATACAGGACGAATAGTTGGTTGGTATCTATGTATCTACCTACTAAGTATCCCTTTTTCACAAAGAAAGCGTGAAACATCTAGTCCATCACACGCTGGTTGGTTCTTACTGTGCATAGTGTGCATGTACTACAATATAAGTACAGTGATATAAATATTTGCCCAGGTCGGTAAGTAGATGGGGCTAAAAAAATATGATTCTATTTAGTCCGTCAGTTAGATTATCGAAAAATATTGGATACCTACCTCCTACTCCTACTATACCTACGTATTTTTTATTTTATAAAATCAATAATATCTAACTACGAAGATAAACCGCATCAAAGATAGTGGGGGCTTTTAACGTCACTTTCCAGTAAAAGTGTACTGGTGAGTGACGTCACAGGAGTTTTCAGCGCACTTTATCGTCTTCATATTTTGTTTAGGTACCTACGTAACATAAGAAAAAAAACGTGTCTTATAAAGTATTTTTTGGAAATCTATCTGGCATTCATTTTTTTAGTCAAATACCATATCCGTTAGGTACATACCGATACCGTTGGTCCTGGCTGTCATTCGTAAATTTTTGGCAGTCGTTACAGATTAAAAAACAGAAGCCCAAAAATGTGACAACCAGTTTCACCAAGAGGAATTGTTTGGTCAGGTCGGCCAGTTACCTCATGGAGAAGCCGGCCACTGGATGCCCGGCCCGAACATTAATAAGAAAAGGCTAGGCAGGTGAGAGTGTTGTACTAAATTATAAATGCGAGTAGACTTTCAAGAAAAGTCTAAAACAAAACCTCTGAACCACAGTCATTCTTATGAATTTCTACCAAAATACACCTAAAATCAGCCTCCACAATAATAATACCTACTCATGAAAACGGTCCTCGAGCAAATCAGTCGCTCCCTTTACGAGTCCCTATGTTGAACTAGTCATTTACACGATGTTACTAACATTTATGGCCCCGCCGTGTATTCAACCCCTTAGTTTTGTGCGACGTGATATCGAAGTTGCTGAGAGAAATGGGATTTTTTGGTTGGCTTGTATTTTCTAACGCTTCTTCTTCGACTTTGATGATGTGGTTACGATTGGTAAGTATATCTTCGCTGGTGTAGAAATAACTTATCTTCTTGTTAATTTAAATAATTAAATTCTCGACTTCCTGAAGTTCTCGAACCGGTCGACATTTTCATTTTATTAACTTTATAGTCAATTTCACAGTGCAGGTAGAAATTTTAAATGACGGTTTTTTTTTTAAATATGTTAATTTAATAGAATGTTCATTGGATTTTGTGCAAGTTGTTCTTCATAGATTTTTATAATGCATTTGAACGTACAATAAGCGCCTATATTTTTGGCTGACCGACTCCTTGCCAATTTCGCATGTTTGCGATTATACTCTTACATGCAACATCTGCCTCGTATCCACCTAACAATAATTCCGCTGCCCCATCTCAGTCTCTGGGGCATCTAAAGAAAATTTATTGTTATTAGTACTGTACTCATTTTTACTGACACTAAACTTCGTGTAGGTAGGTATCTATACAATTCCCTGAGGGGGTAGTTCGGATATAGTTTACTGTAGTGTCCGGCTAAAATGAGGGCTGCATGGGATTACGAGTGTATTTGTTTTTAGGGTACAATGGATAGTTTTTTAGAGGCCGTTCTTTTATATTCCGATGTTGAATTGGAGTGAGGAAGCATAAAGTAACAGAGAAGGTACTTGTGTTAGCACTTAGCACACACACTTGTGTGCCATAATAATTATCTCCTGCGTACTGTGCGTGACGTAGTCTCCGTGACCGTTTGGTCGGGAGATTTATATCTTCTGTTTCATAAATGTGCATTGCTTTGGAAAATGGTGACGGGCCATCAGCAAAATTAAACTAATCAGAACAGGTGAAAATTGTGGTAAGTGATACAAACCGAAATAACTTATCCATCTCTCACTGAAAGAAAATTTCCGACCAATAGGTATATCTTATATAATATATTAGATATATTGGTCGGAATTTTTTTATATATTAAATATATAATAGGTAGGTACCTATATTTGCCGTCATGGTTCTCTCTTATAAATTCCCTTCCATACAAGCTTGTACAATAATTCTTTGAAAGCCTATCATTACTTAAATCTTGTCTGCGGTACGTTTGGAGTGTTCTTACAAAACGTGATGTGATCAAATGGATTTACGTAGGTACCTAATGTAACTACATATAGGCGCGTTACTGCGTGACGTCTGGCAAAATGGCGGAGACTTTTTGCGTGTTTTGTCTTTATTATATTAGAGAATCTGAGGGTATTGTACAAATGAGGTGTTTTTCGAGGTCGGTTAGAGAAGATCGTGTTTTGTGTTTTTATTTTTGTTGCAGATAGGTTATTGTTGTAACAGTAATGCACTCATAGACTTTGGATTTACCTATGCCAATTCTGAGCTTTCAAGACTGATCCATACTTCGATGCTAATAAGTAGATAATTAATTTAAGTACGAAAAAAACTTTGTCCGTCTATTTGTTTCTTACCATTTCACATTTTAAAGGTGTGCTGGATTAGGAACAAGGAAGCTTTGATACCGGTAGTAAGTATTCCCGGGATATTGAATTAACTCTCGCGCGGGCGTAGTTGCGGGCAGAAGTTAGTGCACAATAAAGTTTCATGTCAAGGTAAATACGAGAAGGCGCTTATGAAAGTGAACTTAATTAAATTCAAGAGATATAATGATAGAATTATGATGGCCTTTGGGACGGAGCTTTTCATTATATCGTATTCAGAGATTTAGGTACATACACGGACATGAAATTTCAATTCATAATTCATGACTAAGTACATTAAATTAGGAGAGCTAAACGCGTTTTGATCACCTTGTCATCTGGCTGAACAAGCAGTTGTGCAAAAAAAATTCAATGTTATGAAAGATTAGAATTAGATTAGATTGTGTTCTTCAAAACACAATTTTATTCTAAAACAACAGTTTTGGAGAATGCGTGTTGCTTGCGTCGACCCCAGATAGATTTGGATATGAGCAAGATAATTATAATGCTTTCAATAAAATCTCATGGAATCACATTGATACGATAAGTAGGGTCCGCAAGAGAACCAAGATCACCGGCATTGCCCTAAGGATCGCCAAACGTAACTTGTAATAGGCTACTGGGCCATATGTTGCTCGCGGAACAGATGTTCAATGGGGCCGACAGGTTCTGTGTACCGGAAAACGCAGCTTCGGAACGCCTCCAACAAGGTGGACCTATGACCTAGTGCAGGCTGCAGGAATCCGCAGGATGCGAGACGCATAGGACAGGTCAATGTGGCGCCACTTGGGAGAGGTCTATGTCCAGCAGTAGACGTCTTTCGGCTGGAATGATGATGATAATGATGAAGTATCTCTATCTTTCTGCCATTGCCCCATATTACTTGGGGTCAGTGCAGCACCTGTTCTTCCATTTCGTCCGTAAACCGTCACGCTATAACTCAACTTTTTTTCTTGCTCACTCACACAGTAAGTGGTGAACTGTCGTGGTGAATGTACGGTAAGCACACATACCATTCATATTAGTTCCTAACGAGTACCAAGTTTACAAACTGCGCTACAAGGAAGTCTCGGATTTCAAATGAGTTACATTTCTCCAATCTCAACCCCCTTGTAGCCTTGTTCATAAAACAGGATTACAGAACGCACACCTCTAATTTCCTTTACTGAAACTAATTAACATAACAGGGAAATTCCAACCGAGTCCGCAAACATACTACAATAATAAAGTTGTCAAGCGTAACTCCAAAACTTACGTTATTATGTCTCCTTGCCGTCGTAAATTATTTTCAAGTTATGTTATTTCGTTCCGGGTTCGGGCGGCCATCTTGAAATTTTGCCGTTCGGTTGGTAGTGAGGAATGGCGGGAACGTGTGTGATAGTTTTGAATAGAAACGACGTTGCATTAAAAAGTGGTCAAAGCGTGGAATAATGCGATGTTCTGAATTTGATGTCGACCTTTAAATTTTTATATTAGAAGGGGTCGAAAATTTTTAGAGTGGCGACCGCGTTCCGGAAGATGCAGCAGCGTTGGAAGGCCTTCCACAAGGTGGGCCTGGTGAAGGCCGCAACAATCCGTGTTATGTTTTATTATACGTGTGGAGTAAAGTAGAGTAGGGACTACATTTGCAGACTCCCATTCAGTCCGTTGTGCGTAGGTAGGTATCCGGTCTAAGTTAGCCTAGATCCGCCCAGAAGCACATAAGTAGTCTGGAGCTTCACAGGCTTCGCGGAGTGTCACCGTTCCGAGGATTTGCTTGCACAGCATTGAAAAATAGTTTTCGCACTTCCTCAATATTTTTAACGACCTATCCAACGACTCCCCACACCATGGGATAGACGATAAAAAAAACATCGCTTTACGTGTAGATAAAATAATAAGAAAAAAAACAGGTAGTAGGCAAAAATGTCTATGGTAAAATTTTGAATCACTTTTTGACAAAATGGCGGGTCTATTTCGTTAATTTCGTCACGAATTTTGAGTTTTAAGACTGCAATCGATTCGATTGGCTCCGTATAGACTGTCCTTAACAAATCCCCACAAAAATGAATCCAGTGGTGTTAAATGTTAAATCACACGATCTGGCTGGCCACTTAACCATTGAATTTCGTGAAATTATGCGATCGGGAAATTTGGTTTGGACAACTGTCAGCGTAGACATTTGCCAGATATCATTTTTCATACATAATTGCCAAACCTTACCCGTACAATAAAAATTTGAATCATCTTCATCTAAATTCTTTGTTTTATTTTGCTTTAAAAACAAAGTTCTTGTTGAAAAATCCTTTACAAATAAATAAATACTTTTTCTTCATACAGAAAGACATTCCTAAGGGTAGTTAAGAAAGGAAATTATTGTGTACCCCGCAAAGGCCAACATTCCTTTCCATACCGCAGTATAGAAATGCAACCAAAATTCCACTGCTAGCTGCATTTCCCGAATGTTAGCTATTTTAAACAAAACAATACTGTTTCGTGGAGTTTGAGGTTCAAAGTTAATTGCTGGATCAAGGCTGTTGACATAAAGCCTTGTTAATAGTTGTTTTAGAGTCCTCAGGAAGGATGAAATGGCGACAGGTTACTGGAACAACTTGCGACCCATGGATGCCCCTCAAGATAAAGGGAAACATCTACAAGGTGGAGACGACGATACGACAATAAATGAAAACACTGGCAATACTGGTTCATAGTAATATTTTGAAACTATTATTAATCCTGTCACCGAAATTAAAGATAAACTTTCCAATTACATTAAACGTCAAAAAAACTAAAGCTAGTCAAGGATAGAGAATACTATTCTGACGAATTATTCTAAGCAGTCTGTTGCAGTTAGTGACATCAAATCTGTGATAAAAGGCAACATATTCGAATGAACTACTATTGCATGTAGCGGAGATCAGAATATTGAGATGGATGTGTGATGCAACGAGAATGGATTAAGTGAGAAATGAGTACATTAGAGGTAGTTCAAAAGTGGCGCCAGTGACGGAAAAGAAAGAGAACCGCTTGTCTTGGTATATCTCATGTCATGTCAATGTCATTTTGTAAAGATGAGGGGTGAAAAGTAACTAATAGATTTATCAACATAAATGTAGACGGATATATTGTGTGAGGAGCGATATGATAGAAAAGGGATTTAGTGATAGTGTGACGGCTGATAGGACAGAATGGAAGACAAAAACGTGTTGCACTTACCCCAAGTAACATGGGATAAGGGCGGGAAGATGATGAGTAGTTTTAAAATCCACCAGCAATCAACGAGTCTTGCCAAGAGAAATAGGATTATCCGTGAAATCATTTCAATCAAACCAGAACCGTGCAATCATCTTGCACTTTCTGACCGGTGAATAATATCCATGTTTTAGGCACTTGTCCCACCGCCGACGAGGACGCAATTAGCTATCGACTATTTTCTCGCTGATAAAACGGACAAAAGATATATAAGTATACCGTGTGAGGGAAAGAGACCCATACATTTATCGACTATAAATGTATAGGTCTCTTTCCCTCACACTGCTACTACTACTACTAGCTGGCTGTTCACTCTGCTGGCGAGAACTCTCTTACCACTAGTTTGTCACAGCTACAAAAGCTATCAAAGAACTCGCTCAGCGATACTCGCTCAGCGATGCTCGCTTGGCGGTCAGAAGTCAGAACTCACGTCAAGAGACCAACCAGCGGTAATTTATACTTTTAGTGCGCCGCACGCCGGAGCGAGTGGTGCGAGTAATAGCTCGTCGCACAAGAGCACTCGCTTATAGCCGAACGGCAAAACTATCGGAACTACACACTCGCTGCTCGCCAACACGTATCCAATTTCGTCAGAGTTGAAACGTGCGTTTTTATTGTAAAAAAATGTTTTTCTGTAAAGTCGGTTTACGGACGATAGTTTAACGTGACAACGTCATAACAAAACATTGATGAAATTTTCGTAACGTTACAATGAGCGTAACGTTACAATGAGTCATCCTTTTTCGTGCGTGCAGCCGGCGTTCATCGATTTATTAGACGTTGTCATGTCAAAAAAAACAGTGAGTTATTGCTTCGGTAGGTATCTTCTGTCACATATGGATATATGAATATTATGGAGTTTCTTGTCCGTTCTTCTCCATAAGAATCTACCTTTCCGAATGGACAGTAGAGTCACTTTATTAATGTAATATTATTATTTTACTAAACTGTAAATGCTGACGTTCAAAAGTGCCGTTTAATGGCCTAATTGAAATAAACGTTTTGACTTTGACTTTGACATAAGAAATCCAATATTCTGAAACGTTACAATTCAAAAGTAAAGTCCGGGACCGAGTCATCCTTGATGATTGACTAATCTATAGAGATAATGATGAACAGGGTTGAAAGTTTCTCATCCTTGACGATCTGCGGCTGTTGCTAACTAGTCGCACGGATAACTTTGCAAGCATGTTGTAGAATTCGTAGGACGTCAGTTCAAATTTTTAGGGTCCCGTAATTTCTGTTGTCGTGTAAGCAACAAATTTTAAAACAAAATAACTATTTTATACCAAAAACGTGATTTTTCGTTATCCTGGTACGGAAATCTTCGTGTTGGAGTCCAATTCGCTGTTGTCCAGCTTTTTGTAGTTCGTGTAGAAGTGACCACGAATCCTTTCACCTCGGCGGACTACGGAAGTTTCAACTACCTTCATTTTATCAGATAAAAACATTAATACGGTTCAGTACTTACATAATAATTTACTTGTTATTGTTCAACTCTTAAGTCAAGGAAGGTAATACAGGTAATATCTTAAAGCCAATACTGCCAATATTACAAGCATGCAGGATCATAATTTGTACAGTATTCCAATATCGTGTCTTTGAGGCGAACCTAGCGACGCGACGGCCGTACGTCTAAAATAGTTGTAAGATAGGGATGTCAAACTTTTGAAAGAAATTCTGGCGCATTTATTATGGACTAGCCTTTGCCCGCGATTTCGTACGCGTATATCTATCGGGTTTTCTCGTTCCCGTATAAAGCCTAAAGCCTTCGAATTTATTTGAAATGGACACTATATATTCATATTTTTGTATGATGCAAATTGTGTATGATGCATAAAAATTAAACCAAAATACTATGGGGTTGTAGTTTTTTATATTCAAAATTCACTAACTTTAACGGTTCTGTAACGTTACTATACGACACAACATTCGTGCTAGGCCCTCAGAAATAATTCCGTTACTCTGGCAGAAGTACAACCCCCTACATCCCATTTATTTGGGGCATGTTTCTATCTACATTATTCTACATCTCTAGTTTTTTTTTTAAGGATGGGAAATCATCAAATGACTTCTTCCGCTCTGGGTGGAGCAGAAGGGCGTGTCAGACTTTTACCTATCCGTGTTCCTTCTAAAGTCCTTTGCGTTCCAGGGCCGCGGTGACTCTTCGAACGAATTCCGCAACCCTGGCAGGCTCTGGCCCTATCAGGCCCCGTTTTCTATGCTGACATCTCTTTGAGTCGCGCGTGAAACAAACGCGCCATCGACTCGGGCCTGGTGGTGATCGGACAGCGAGCCACCCAGTGCTCGCCGTCCGCAGGCCCGCGCCTACGGTGGCCGCGGGTCGCCCTGAGACTCTCGACGCCCGGGGCGTCTTCTCATGTAGCGGCGGTTGGGGCGAAGGCCTTGCCCTCGCGCGGCCCGCCTCCTCCTTCGCTAGCATTACTGCTTCGCAGAAGGAGGTGGCCGCTTCGCAAGCCATCATCAATCCATTCATTTTAAGCGGGTCGATAGTTACGGTAAAAGGTTTGCCACCCCTGCTGTAGGGTATCCGATACATAAACCTGCGTTCTAACAAGGAAGGTTATCTGTGGTTCTGTATTTATACGTGTATGTATGTATGTATGTGGATGTTAGAAGTGTCGTATGCGTTTGTAGCAGGCATAGGAGCGAGATAAGGTGGCTTTGAAAATTGCTGGTTGAATTTTGGTGTATGATTAGAACACTAGATTAGAACTGTGATATTAGGTAGATTAGAAGATTAGAACTGTGTTTGTCCGTTTTGCAAGTTTGAGTAGGAGATATTGTTAAAAACTAGGACGAAAACGGCTCGGATGATGTATTGCTTTAGGGTGTTACTACACTAATCGATCGATCGCCGGTCGACGGTATCGATCGACATCGATTAATTATTGGTGTAGTAGCTTTGGCTGATCGACGGATACCGGGCGATAAACAATTGATCAACCGCCAGTCAATGCAATCGATCGACGTCGACCAATCCATTCTACAATCCTCGATCGGTTAGTGTGGTAACAAAAAAAAACTGAAAGAAAACTGGTACTTTTCATGTACTTATAATATTATTATTTCTGTCTTTATTTACACCCAGTCTGAGAAAAATGCTAAGTGAATGGAGAACTTTTCAGGACACAACGCTTAGGCAGACATTTGGCTTATATAGGTACCTACACCTAAAAAAAAATTTTTTTTCAGTCTTTTATTTAGCGGCCATACTGAATTTATTGTAATGTTATTAACTTTATTGTTTTCTACTCTTCAAGCCCTTTTGTTTGATGTCCATAAGGTGGTTGAAAAAAAAATGAATCCGCCATCTTGGAGCGGCGACGATATAGAATTTAGTGTGATGTTACAACTTTATCGTTTTCTACTCTTCAAGCCCTTTCAATTGATACCCATTATTTATTAGATATTTTATTTGTTTAAAGTTCACATGGTAAATAACTTATAAACCAAGTGCCACAAAACCGTAGCAATGGGGTGGTTAGGGTGATGGATGGATATTAAGGGGGTTGAGAAAAATATGTGAATCGCCATCTTGGCCGCCATATTGAAATTATTACAATATTGAGTATTGCACATTGTATTGTCAACAGAACTAATGGTGGATGCAAAATTTCAGCTCAATCGGATAACAACAAATGGTCGAACAATGGTTTGGCAATTTTGACGGACAACTTACAAACATACATACGAACAGTGCAAGTTAAATAAAAGCTTGTAAAAACAAAACCCGTACAAACACTAACACCTGAAACTATACTATTCTGGGCATTTTATGATCTTACTAAATATCGCATCCTACAACAACATTTAGAAACGTCTCGGCTCACAAACGTTTACGAGCGTCGTCAGTGAAGTGTGAAACATACTCCGCTACTGGATACACTGTACCTACTATAGCTAGACTCACCTACGATGCAGAGGGAACTGACAACTTGATAGATATATTGGTTTGTGGACACAGGCACACAGTGAAAACAGAATCAAAATAAGTCGATAAACAAACGAGATAATTATAACAATAATAAACGTAGTGCGATTCTGTAAAGAATCGTACTGCTGTCCCTCTCGCAAAGACGTCTTTTTCTATGGCGAACAGAAGTCCGACATAACTTCGTGTCTCTGCTGTTGACCGTTGAGGAGTTGCTTCGTCTGGAGCCAAATCTAGATGGAGAATCAGGTCATAATTTAAAAACTAAAAACTCTTTAAAAAAACTAATAGGGAATATGCATGCAATTTTTTTATTTGGAAAATAAAATACTTATTATCTCTAGTTAACGATTATGAAAGAATTTATAAAATACCTTCGTTAGTGATGAAGTTATTGAGCTTCAAAGTTGACAATTAGAAAGAGAAGTCCGATACAAACAGTGACGTCAAATACTATGACGCCTATACGGCTGCTGCGAGAGGGGCAGATATATTTGTTTATAATAGTTATATCTCGTTTGTGTTTCAGTCAATTCCTATTCTTTTTTCACTGTTAGTAATTTTTTTTATACTTCTAGATAAACTGTTTAGATAATAAAAAAAAAAATTGCATATTCCCTATTGTCATCGGTATCTACTGAACCATGACTCGTAAATGTAAAATTTCAACTCTGTGGGATACGAGGAAGTGGTTGAATTCAGCTTGGAAGATTTGATCCAAACAAACTATCAACTATTGCAAGTTAAATAAAAGCTTACAAAAATACTCCCTTTGATACAGATTTCAAATTAAGTTGAACTTCTGCACCTTTCTTATGTTGTCAATATCCCTTCAAAGAAACAGTTAGATCAAAGAGAAAGAAATAATGTTAGTAACAAATTCCCTGCAATTTTGAAATATTCCCGTCCAGTCAGTCGAGCAAAATTAATAAAAAATACTGCTATGAAGTGTTTGTCGGATAATGTTAAGGGGGTTCCGTAGTGAGAATAATTTTTAACCGATTTTAAAAAAAGGAGGAGGCCGTACGATCGTATTTTTTTGAGTTGTGAGTCGCGTAATTTGAGTCGCAAAATTTACGTTACATTCGGTTTCATACAAAAGTCCTGTTTGTGCCACACGGCGACGCAAACTCATTTTGCGTCACCGTGTTTGGTTATCGAATTACGGTCGTTTAGCTTCGCCCGTACTCAAAATAACAGTTCTGTAACTACTGTCTACACTAGAGGTATATACAACGTGTAAAAGAATAAACGCAATAACTCTTAAGGGGTCATTGTACTCATCATAATGAACAACATTTACCATAGTACCAACACTGAAATCGTGAAGAAACAATCGACTCCCCTCCTATACATTTCTTCATTATTTAATTTTTGTGTGTGTGTTTTATGTTTAATTTATGTATTTTATCTATGGGCCTTATTATCAGGTAACTAATTACCTGATAATAAAGAATTATTATTATTATTATAGCTCGACAAAATTTTTGGGATTTCGTGGTTAGTGGAAGGTCTAAATTAAAGTATTATTTTTTTTACACGTTTTTATCTTCATTAATTAGACAGGTATGTCACCCAGTTGTAGACAACTTAATTTAGTATAGTTTAAAAGTTTACAAAAATAATGACAGCAGTGATTATTACGTTATCATGGCGACTAAATCGAATGGAGTGAAGAAAGTCTCATCAGAAATTAGTAAAAATACATATAGGTTTAGAATTTAGTTTTACTATCTGTAATATTAAATGGTATTTTGCTTTTGAGAAGAAACTGCCTGTTGTATTTTTAAAAACCAGTTCAAATCAAATAAAAGTCAAATGGTTTCCTTATTTCCCTCCGAAACTCTAAAAAATCTACCTCCAAAAGAAACTAATAGCATAAATTAAATTTCCTTTAAAAGTTTTCTATTAGCATACGTCGGATTTATACTTGAAATGGAATGTAAGTAACTCAGTTACCTATTTAATATTCTCAGTTCTTTTGAAGTGCAGTATTTTTTAGAATGTTCCACTTTGCTAATGTTCGCTTTGAGTAAGAACTAATTCTAGGATAATTTAATAAAGCATGAATTATGGAAAAAATATATGTTTTAACAAAAACTAACGTCAATGTTTTGGAAAATAAAGAAGCTGCGACGCGGGTTGTTTTAGACATTAACTTCGTATATATTCAGTATGTCTCTTGTTCTGCTTTTTGAGTCAATTAACTATCGACTCTAAAAGCTCCAAGTACTGAAAGACACCGAGTACTGGAAGACCCACCAGTACTCGGTCGCCACTTCAGCACTCATACTATGACGTGCCATTGTCATCATAAATCCGTTGTTAAAAAGGGATAGTGCTATTTGTCGTCTATAGCTCCACCGTTCTTTCATAACGGAATCATGGCGCCGGACTTTTCAACACCATTGACCATCCGTTCTGCGAGGAATCTGAAATACCCGTTTTTTAAGGATGGGAAATCATCAAATGACTGCTTCCGCTCTGGGTGGAGCGGGTGGGCGTGTCAGTCTTTTACTGACTAAAACCCATCCCTGTTTCTCCTTAAGCCCTTTGCGTTCCAGGGCCTCGGTGACTTTTTCGAACAAATTCCGCAACCCTGGCCCTAACGGGCCCTGTCGACTATGCTGACATCTCTTTGAGGCGCGCGTGGAACACAACGCGCCATCGACCCGGGCCTGGTTGTGATCGGACAGCGAGCCACCCAACGCTCGTCGTCCGCCTGATCTACCCCTTGCGACTTAAGTTTGTCAATTTTTCGGACTATGTCGGTAAACTTAATTCTCCTGCGAATACCTTCTCTATTCATTGATTAATTATTTATCAGTTTTAACAACTTGGAGCAGCTCCCATTGGCTCTTGCCAGGGTAACAGCAACCGTAAGACATCACGAATATTTGTTCATTAGTTTTAATCTACCTATTGGTATGCTTCTCCCTAAACCTTCATTTCCAAAACATTCCAATTCATTACGATCAAAATTGAGCACCATTAAGGAAAATATCTATCATAACTCAAACTCAAGGCATTCCTACCCAGCATGAGTTATTTTAAACAATTCATTAAATAAATTGTTTTACCCAAAGCGGCAATTCGCGAAGATATTAGGTCCCTAACAATTATTAAAATTATCAACGTGGACCTTTTAAGGGAAGATTAAATTTTCAGCTGTGTAAGGCGCCATCTTTAATTTTTAATTGTGCTGTTGTAAGCAGTTTGCAAATGGAGAATTTCTATTAGCATCTCAATTTATGTGGATAGGTTTGAGCTTAAACTAATTCATTTAGTAGAGAGGCTATTACGACGAACTTCCTTCGCAAATAAACTCAAACCCGCTTTAATGTATGATTTGTTGGTCAAAAACATAAGTGGGGGATACCTATTATATTTCGGTGTAACAATTTTCATTCTATACGCCAACTCTTCATCGATACACACTAGAAAATGGTGACGGGCAGGCGTTTTGGGGGACTGTCTTTATGTAGAAATTTGACGTTTAAAAAGTGATGGCACTCAGCCATTTGAATAAATGACTTTTGACTTTTCTTTTTTGATAGTCTTATTCTTTTAGTGAGACTAAGTAGTTTTATTTATTTATTTTCTTTTACTGGCTTTTGACCGAAGCTTTGCTCCCGTTAAAGTAGCCTGTAACCATCTCCAGGGTCTCATATCGGTACTTAAATTAATCAAAATCGGTTCAGCAATTTAGGCGTTAATCCGTAACAAACAAAATCACTTTCGCATTGACTTAGGATTGTTGGCAGGCTCCTGTTTGACCACTCTCTCACCCGATGGTAAGCGATGATGTGGTTGAGGATGGGGCACGCTTGTCTAGAAGTAACCTATTCACTCTTGTTTTAGATACTCCCAGGTTGTAGCTATCAGGAACCACACGCTCCGTCAAGGAGTCCTACTACTTACTTGTACGCTCAATAAAAGTATACCCCTGGTCGAATGGGTGGGATAACCACCATGTAACTGAAGGCACATCGCCGTTCGTCTTGTAGTCAAATGATAGAACGGACTTGGTCGGTGAAACTTAATTTCTTCTTCCATGCGTCTCAATCTACCATCGTCGCCGTATTCACTACTTTTGTTGCCATTTAATCTTTGTTATCTTTTTTTTTATACTTGACTCGTGTTCATTACTATCGGCATCATTTCAGTCGAAAGCCATCATCGACCGTCCTTGTGCTCCTAGTATAAAAAAACTTAGAAGAAGAAAACTATTGCGTCTCTTTCCGAGAAATTAAATTTTCAACACAAGCAAATCCCAGCCAAGCCAGTCCAGTATTCATTAATAACATTCGTAGTGTTCGTAGATTTTTATTTACCAAACACTGGCTGGACAGCGGTCCAGCAAAAAGAGCATTAGGAAATAAATGTCAGAAATGTATAATTCTGCGGGCACTTTGAACTGCGGACTCGCGGGTGAAAATTTTTTTTCGTCTTTGTTGCATATTTTTGGCAGCCAGTGTCGCGGTAAGGCTGGGATTTTGTGTAAGCGGGGGTTTGTTTCATATTATAAAAGAACTAGGTTTTGCCCGCGACTTCGTACGTTCATATCCCGTTTTTCCCGTTCCTGAAGGAATTTCCCGTTCACATGTAGCCTATAGCAATTCTCATGAATGTGAAGAATTTTCCAAGTCCGGCTGGTAGTTCTAGAAATAAGCGCGTTCAAACAAACAAACATTTTTATTATTAGTAAAAGAATAAACATATTATTCAATTAGCTTATGCAACACGAGGCTAGATAAGTGACATTCTGTCAGCGGTAGCGTGGCAAAGGCCCAGGGTTGCGGAATGTGTTCGAAAGAGTCACCACGGCCCTGGAACGCAAAGGGCTTTAGAAGGAACACGGATGGTTTTTAGTCAGTAAGAGTCTGACACGCCCTTTTGCTCTATCCAGAGCGGAAGAAGTCATTTGATGATTACCCATCCTTAAAAAAAATGCGTGGCAAAGGTGGATGTCAAAACGTCAAAAATGTATGGGAATGACAAACGCATCGGAATGTCACATGATCAACCCTAATATTTTCGCATTCTCTAATAGAATAGCACTTTGTTTAGAGTTACGGTCATGACGAGATTCGACTTTAGGTCACCAATTCGTTATGCTGTTGGTTGTCTATTGATGCCCTATTGTCATTGAGGACTGAGAGACTTTGAAACTGGCCTTAAGAGAAAGAAAGAAAGGCAGAGAGAAATAAAATATTTTTTATTGGCTCTAACATTTAAAAATTATATTTCAAACCTTTTTAACCACAAAAAAAGTAGTTCAAAATGGTGGCTGAAAAATTTTTGTTGACTTTCTAAATACGATCACACACAGAACATCATCAACAAACTTACTTGGATATGGTAAAAGAATTGAATTTTCATCAGTTTTATTTTCTCTCTCCCTCTCGCCCTCTTTCTCTATTGGCTCACAATCACACACGAATTCACTAAACAAATGCCATAATCACCTTCCTACACTCCAGTTTCCAGTCGCAACAAAATATTTTCAGCTATAAAATATTTCCACTGGACAGACATTTTTGTACTAACATTCTTTTTTCGCACACTCAGCAGTTTCCGTCGCTCCGTGCCGCTTAAAATCTGAGCTTTAAAACGTTATGTGCCTGCTTAAGGGGCAGTTGTTTTGGATTTTGTTAGGGATTTGTTGACCGCGTTCTTAGGAAAGTAAAAACGTTGGGTTAGTTGTTCTTATTGAATTAGTTGTTTCTTTGGTGATTTGTGTATAGTCCCGGATTTTTTTTCATAATGTACTTAGAGATACTGTCTCTTGGATTACTAAGTTTTGGTGATTTTTTGTATCTTTTTAAAATAAACCAATCAAATAAAAAAAAAATGAGGGTTTTGTTAGATTTTTGTAAATATCCAGACGAAACCAAGTGGCCAGTTTGGTACTTTCTAATTTTGTAATACGAGATTTTATTAACTACCAATAAATACTTCGAAAACAATTCACTTTTACAGTTTACTTAGTCGTTACCGTGATTTCAACGGAAACTATGTCAAAGTCCGCTGAACAACAGTAGTTATCATTTGGAGCACTCAAATACAGCGCAGTAACTAACGGTCCTTTGGGACAACGATGAACGGTGCCATAACTCAGTATCATTAGACAGAGACTTATGCTGCCCTCTAGGCACACTGCAATTACTTAAGCAATTGGTATTTATGTGTACCTACTTAATTATTAATCGGATGTATCTTTTTGAAATTGTTGAATTAGTTCTCTCTCCTTTATCTGACAATATGATGTCGTATAATTTTTAGAAAACTTACAGAAATGGACTATAATCGTTTATGTATTAATAGTAAGAATAAACCCAATTGTATGATCGGCAAGTGAAATAGAAATCTGTATGACATTTGCTTGAACTAAGGGGCGAGAATACTGCTACAATTAATTAACCAGCCGCTTTAAATTTATAAATATTTTTAAGCAATAACCCTGAAACACCTTCAGGCCTTATATTTCTCAATGATCCATCCTATGTCAAGCTTTTCCTTTTGTTAGCATATTTACTTGGTCTGGCACACACATCACGACACCACACCGGTTCTATGCGTTAGACCACAGTGCTGTTCTTGCTAAAATCCAAAAATAAAAATTAGATTCATGACCGGACATACAAAAAACCTGGACAAAATGCAATTTCACCCAGCTTTAAAGAACCATCTTCGCCTTAACAGCGGAGGACGAAAACCGTGCATAATTAATATCTTTGAGCGGACACACATTGCATATTCATGAGAGAGACGCCTCAGCATAAAACTAGATTATTAGACTGTTTTCTATCATTCTTAATTGTTACTAATTGTGTGGTAATATTCTTTGTTATTATGGAGATCAGAGTCTAAAGAAAAGCAGGGTCGGTTTCTCAAAAATCAGGTTGCACGTCCAAAGCCAGGCAGCCAAAATTAAGAAAACCAGCCGGTCTGTTCTGTAAACATCTCACCGTGAAAACTTACTCGTACATGGAATATGAGCTTGAAGTGAACTGACATTCCACCTTGATTTGATGGAGTGACAGCTCACTTCATGTTCACTTCACCTAAGCCTCCACGGTGAGATTTTTACAGAATAAAAAGTACGGTTTTAAAAATAGGTATAATTTAATTGACAAAAGAAATCGGAAAAATCTGTAGGTAAATAAACACCTATTCCCGTTTACAAGTAGTTTCAGTAGTAGGTTGGTCCCTACTTTTGGTCCAAGCGCCCGGAACCGCCAACCAGATGGTTAACAAAACCTGTAGGATAGAGTTTTGTTAGTACCTATGTACTTTAAACGTACGCGTACCTGCTAGAGTAGAGGCCGAGAGCCTTCGGCCCAAGCTAGCAGGCATATTTTTCAAAAGCATATTTTGTTCCCCAGAAAGCAAGTATAGTCCACGCACTGTACTTACTCATACACAAACACGAACGGGATCCCACCCACACGCACACGTACACACCTCCCACACACACAGCACGATATAATAATTTAATAATAATATTATTTTTTCATATTTTCTCATACTTTTAATTTCTTTTATTTTATTTTTACTTTTAAAATTATATTTTCTAGCGTTTGTCTATTCCTATGTTGGCATTAGTATCTAAGACAAATAAATGGGAGAGGGCGCTGACTCCTGACATACAGGTACACCTAGTTCAGGATTCAGAGGCTTCAAACATGTTTCTGTAAACTATTATGTCAGCCAGGGTTGCGTAATTTGTTCGAAAGAATCACCGCGGCCCTGGAACGCAAAGGGCTTTAGAAGGAACACGGATGGGTTTTAGTCAGTAAGAGTCTGACACGCCCTTCCGCTCCACCCAGAGCGGAAGAAGACATTATTGATGATTTCCCAAAAAAAAAACCTATTATGTCAATAAAGAATTATTATTATTACAGTCTAGAGGCTCCGGGATCTTGCTCTATTTTGAAATAGGTAAGATGCTCCTTTGTTGTAAACTGTCAGTCTACTGAAAGCTTAATTAAAGACACTATGTTTACGTGGGTAATAGTTAGTTAAATATTTATGTCTTTATTAAATAATGCCCGTTTTCCTTGAATTTCCCAGAGCCTATGGTGGGTTACAATAGAAGTTATCTTAAACAGATTGACTTTGACTACCTATTGTCCGAACATCGGCCTAAACTAACCCTTGACAAATACGCCAACTGAAGTGAGGATCACCACACAGTGCGTGCCTGAAGATGGACGACGCAAAACGCTGGCGTGACATTTGGAATCATTCCTGACATACTGGCTGGAGAAGACAACAGACAGAGCTGGAAGATGGGGGAGGCCTTTGCCCAGCAGTGGGACAACACAGACTAAAAAAAAAGCTCGCCACAATATTCCCAATCACTGCAACTTCTGAAAGCAAGAAACCACAGTGGCGACCACCAGAAAAATGCCGAGTCAATGAGTCCCGGACAAATGGTGCAACTGTCTTGAATCCCGCAACGAAATTAATCAGAAAAAAACAGTGGAGGAGTAGGAAAAAATATTGTTACCACTACTTATGACCCTGGTCTACAATTTTTAACATGGGAACTACAACTGTTGGCCCTGGTTATAATTCATGATTAGTAACCAGAACACTAATCATGATTTACAACCGGACTGATCGTTGATATCCCCAGAGACCATCAATCTTTGAAATTACCTCTTGAAAATCCATTTCTAAATCCCATAGGTAGTTCTACTCCTTTCACCGTCTTAAATATAAAACAACGTCAGTCAAAAACATCCAAAAGTTTACAAAACCGTCAAGATAACATCTCTATCAGCAACATATAAATTCTTCCCTCGTCTAGAATGAAACTGAGTGGAAGTGAAGAGCAATTTAAAACAATTAAACACCCAACAATACGTGGGGAAGCAGTGGATAGTCACAATAGCGCGTAGGTAAACCACACGGAGCATAAAACAGTGCAAAGGGTACAGGGTTTGAAGTTTTTAAAGGCTAAATTTGAGCAAAGACATTCTGTACATCCTTATGTCAGTAACCCAAGGCGGAAGTTACGCACTACAGTATATGTAAGTACTCTGACAAATGACTAATTGAACAAGCTGACATTGCTTGACAGATATATTTAAAAGTAAGAGAGATATTTTAAGATACTGGGACATTGGAAATCTCTACATAGGGTATGAATTGATAGTATCCAAATGTTATTTTTATGGTAGTTACGTACACTTGTACCAGTACTAACACTTGTTTGTAAGTTGTTTGTAAAGGTACTAATCAATTTTTTTTTTTTTAATGTTTATTTATCCAATGCCCTCTGTGCCCTCTCTGCTCTCAGAAAACAAGTCTTCGCTGCACCACCCCATGCAGTTATGCAATATCCAATGATCGATTGGCATAATGCGAAGTACACCATTTTGAGAGTGTCAAACCCAGCAGATTCACGGAGAGATTTGAATATGTGAATAAGACGAAGTGTTCGATTTGATAGTGTATCAATGTGTTTCTCCCATCTTAACCCATCGTCAATATGCACACCTAGGTATTTCACACTATCAGCTCTAACAATGGTAGGGCATGAGCACAATACCAACTGATTCTGACATGAGTGAGCTGTTATCGCGAAGGTATTTGCAGGTTTTGAGTTGCGGCGGATTGCAAAGGGTATATAGTAAGTTTTAGTTAGGTTAAGTGTCAGCAAGTTTAGGTCAAGCCAGTTCATTATTGCAGACAGTGCAAATTCCGACTTTGCTTTCACATCTTCCCAAGTACGCCCTTGAACTAGAATCGCTGTATCATCGACATATGCATAAATCTTAGAAGATGGTACTGACGGTACTGACGTACAATAAATGGACTTTGTCTGCAAAATATTTTTTTTTATTTTATTATTTTTAGAAGTGACTTGCCATTTTGCTACAGCAGCATTCATATTCATGTGCTGGCATGTGTTTTGCATTCTGTACTAGTGGTACCATAGGTACATACTGTATGGTTAGTTACACGGCGATTTATTGCAGACTACAACGACCTAACCATAAATAACAGTAAGTCATTTTTAGTGTAAATAATATTCTCGCCTTCTTATGTTGTCTTTCTTCCAGGGACTGAATACCGATATAATTTGGATACCGATACCAAAATATCGCTATAAATACCGGTATTTAGGTACCGTAATAATACCGGTATTATTAAAATTTTCTTGCATTTTTTGCAATTTGCAGGTCAGTGTCAAGTTGTATCTTGCTCAAAATATGATTCGCGATTGTAATAAATATGTATTTACTTAGGATTCATCAATAAAGATTCTGTGTCATCACATTGTAGCCTGATATCGGTACTGAATATTGATATAATTATCGATATTTTATACCGATACTCAAATTACTAATATAAAATACCAGTATTTATCCCAGATATATAAAATACCAGGATTTATCCCAAATACTGTCGGTATATGCTTAAAAATATCGGTATTTTTCGAATATCGATATCAGTCCCTGCTTTCTTCTGCAGTTGTCCTTAGTTATTGGAAAGAGACAGCCTTTTAAACTTATTAATGCCTTCTAAAACCTCTCCTTCTCAGTCTGCGTATCCACATAAATGTGTAGTGACTTCTCATCTCCCTTACTTCTAAGCTCCATGTTAACAACGACACGCGCACAGATAGACGGCACGTCCCCTTTTGATTCGGAACACTTCATTTACACTAGTGCGGGAACAAAACATTGTTATAGTGGTTTTTACTTAGCGCTACGTGTGGTCGGGATACACTGGGAGATTCTGAAATAAATGGGGAACGGAAGTTGTAGGATAAGTTTGTTAATTTTAGAAATTAGTTTCTTAGTTGTGAGATTAGAGCGTATTAGGTTCTTATTGTCACTAGGTGTACTAACATAGTAATTAAAACTCTTGTTGAGTGAGTGGTTTTCTTCGTTTATTGTGGTAACAGGGATTGAATCTGTTGTGTAGATTTTAAGCGGTAATTATTTATTTTATTGTAGGGCTGTTTATCATTAGAGAATAGCGTCTGCCAATTAAAGTTTGGCTAACTGCTACTTCAATTCAAATTAAGAATCTGCTAATCAGTGAAAAACGAATAATACTGTTAGATTTTTTTTTAATTTAGCTGACTATTGTTAGTGATACTGAAAATTAGTTTTATAATTTTTTTGAGTGGAAGGAACTTGCTTATTCGTAGGTATTGGCAATAAATAAATACTTAGTATAGATTTGTACACACAATATACGTAACAAAATAAAATTTTATATAGAGAAAAGAGCACAAAAGTACAGCTTATTTCATTAGAAATTTCTTCCAGCAGACCTGCGGCAGAAGAGTGGGATAAGATACGTAGACACAGTGTTTAAAGAGACAGAGAAGGAAACTTAAATATACTAACTTAACTAAAACATATTACTGTCTAATAATAAATCTATCTAACTACAATAAATATACACAAATACATTTAGCTAAATAGATACCGTAAAACGGGGTTACTTTGAGAGCTGGGGTAACTTTGATGATAGCTAAACTTGGTATGTTTTTTCGGATTTATTGCGCGATACTGATCGCAGCCAAAATTTTGTTTGTTCTGTTGGCCAGACTGACAGATCGGCCATATTTTGCTGGAGCGTCGACGAGTAGTTGTTGTCGGAACTATATAAAATGATAAGTTAAGGTTTAGAGTCAAAAAGGTTGGAAAAAATTGTCTGAATAACTTCAGTGACACAGGCGTAAGTATTATTGTTTGATTTGTAGTTTTTCACTGTTTTAATTATACGTTTCTTTAAGATTTAGAGCATGTTTGCATTTTTGGTTATGGTCGCCATTTTATTTTGCATGAATACTTTAAGTTCATCGGGGCTACATTGATAGGATATACGGGGCGACTTTGATAGTAATCAATTTCACCCCAATGGTTGTTGTACCCAGACTTACAGGAGTAATGTACAAGTAATCAATTTAACCCCATTTGTTGCTTTTGTTTTAGTTGCCTCATGGTTCGCACCTATAAAAAGACCGCGGGTAATTAAAAAAATTACACAGAGGAGGCAATGGAAGAAGCACTAGAAAAAATCACAAACAGCGAATTATCTATTAATGCTGCTTCACTTCATTATAAAATTCAGTTCGGGACACTTTATGATAAATATAAAGTATTACACGGAAGGACGCCTGGTGCCCAACCAATTTTCATGCACAATGAAGAAATTGCAATATTGCGTGCTGCGGCTACATGCGGTGATTGTGGTTATCCTCTTAGTTAAATGTTACTTTATTTTCTTATAAATTAATAAAAACTATATGGTTTATCTTGTTTGTTATTATTGTAGTACCCACCATCAAATTCGCCCCTTAAATCAAAGTAACCCCAAAAATGGTCAAATCGCATTATTACCTTAACGATAACTTCCAAAAAGATTTTTTTTGTCGTATAACGGGGTGTCTTTGCGATGGAATAAATAAAAGAGAGGGTAACAAAGTAGCCCCACGATTAATATAATTTTGATAAGCAAGTTTTTTTTTTATATTCCGAAATTTGTATTTTTTGTTGCAATAATGAATTTACGTAATGAGTCTACATTACAGTTTTTTTTACATTTTTATCGTTGAAATTGCAAGCATAGCGTACATTTAAAATTAAAAATTAATCAATGTCACCCTGTTTTACGGTAATTATAATAAAATAAATTATATGGCGTCAATCATACTAACCCTCAAAAAAACATCCTCGGTTTTATTCTCCATCCCTAATCTATCCCCCGGTGTAGTCCAGCCTGTCTGAATGACGCGGAAGAGGGAACAAAGCAAGACGCTAGAGTGATATCATCTGCGGCATATTGCAATGAACATTAACTGACCACAGCTAGCGAGAGGGATTAGTTTAGGTGAGGTTTTCTTCGTTTATTCGTTCATTGTGGTAAGAGGGGTGAGTCTGAGAGAGTGTAACTTTTTACCTGTTGTGGGAGTCGGCCCCTATTAGATAATAGGGAATAAACATGCAATTTTGTATTAACTCTTATTAGCTCTGGTAAACAATTCTGAAATATTTTTTTAAATACCTTCATCAGCGATGAAGTTATAAACAGTGATCGGAAAACCAGGCGCTAATATAACTAAAATTCACTTTTATTCCCACGAAAGTATAATACGGACACGCTCTTCAGAATCCCGGATCCCGGAATCGTTCGAAATTTATTATTTATTTATTTAAACTTTATGTACAATAGTGGTACATGGGCGGACTTAATGTCCGCATACAAAATATAGTTAGAACTCGTTGTGAACTCTCATTGTATTTTTTATAGGCATTCCATTTGTTTTGAATAAAATAAGGATACTAAATCAAAATAACCACTGCTATAATTTCATTAAGTTTGTTATAGTTGTTTCTACAAAATTGTTCAATCCCGGGCACCCGGAATTACTTATTTATTCAGAAAAGAATGTCCATATTATTCTTTCCCGGGAAGAAGTTTAGGTATTGAAGCGCCCGATTATCCGATCACTGGTTATAAAACTCCAAAGTCGACAATTAGAAAGAGAAGTTCGATACCAACTCTGACGTCAAATACTATGACGCTTAGATACAGCTGCCATAGAAAACGGCGTTTTCGCGAGAGGGACAGATATATTTGTTTCAAATAGTTATATCTCGTTTGTTTTTCGGTCATTTCGATTCATTTTTCACTGTTAGTATTATATTTTTGTTTATTTGTAGATAAAATGTTTGCATAATAAATATTTTTTCCTTATTATTATTATTGTTTTATTTTTTTGCCTTTACACTGAGTACCTCTTAGCGTATTTTCAAAAGCGAGATTACGCTAAAACTACCTACTGAATTGGTTTGAATGAGGTATAAATTACATAATTGAGAACTCATTCAAAAGGTATTAGCGATATTCATATATCGCCTTTTTCGTACACGAGGTATGTCTAGTTATATAATAATTAACAAATTTTTATTCCATAAATATATAATAATTGGACAGAAAACAATAATTTAGCGCTACACATTTTTTTTAATAGTAAAATCAATAAGAGATGTTTAATATAAGAGAAAAATTTTATCGTTTAATTTACTAAGCATGAAAAAAAAGGTAGGTTTTTAAGTACCTACATTTTTTTCATGCTATTCAAAAACGATGATACTTGTCGGAGCCATTTTTGTGTGTTCACCGCTCAGAATTAAAAAAAAATAGTTTCTCCACGAAACCACACAAACCAAACGCCCTACAACTCTGTTGACTTCGATATCCTTCTTGGGATCCTTAAATCTATCAATTTCTCTTCCTCCCTTATTAGTTGGTTCGACTCCTATCTTCGAGGCCGCTTGCAGCGGGTGCGCCTTGATGAATCTTCTTCGGATTGGTGCTCCCTTACTGCTGGTGTGCCCCAAGGTGGCGTTCTCTCTCCCCTTCTATTTTTTATTTTTATTAACTCTATTACTAAAGTTACCTCCTCTAACTTCCATCTCTATGCCGACGACCTGCAGCTTTACCATCACTTTCTGAGGCAAGATGCAGAAGCCGCTGTAGCCGCCGTGAACCGTGATCTG
Source organism: Mamestra configurata (assembly GCA_002192655.3). NCBI lineage: Eukaryota > Metazoa > Arthropoda > Insecta > Lepidoptera > Noctuidae > Mamestra > Mamestra configurata. Next base: position 31,613 of record NDFZ01003940.1, read on the forward strand.
ATGTTAATTGGGGAGTGGTCGCGGTGCTTTGGGCTGCAAATCAACCCTAAGAAGTCTCAGGCCTTGGTTGTCGGCGGCAGATATATGCGGAACAGGCTGGATATTGCGGCGCTGTCTCCACTCTTGTTGAATGGTGTTCAGATTGAATACGCAAAGTCGGCTAAAAACCTGGGGGTGATCATAGACTCCTATTTATCGTGGACTAACCATATCGCTGAAGTCAGTCGCAAGGTGCACTACACATTTCACTCGCTAAAATGCCGCCAGAGCTTTTTGCCCTTGAACACCAAAATTTCCCTTGCTCAAACTCTCATTCAGCCCATCATAGACTACGCTGATGCCTGTTATTTGGATGCCACCGAGGAGCTTTTAAATAAACTTGAGCGTTTGCAAAATATTTGTATTCGTTTTGTTTTCAACCTCAAAAAATACGATCATGTTTCAGGATTTCGCAAGGTACTCAAGTGGCTGCCTATCCGACTTCGCAGGAACTCTCGGATATTGTGTTTGCTATTTAACATCCTTCACAACCCTAAAACGCCTTCATATTTGCGTGAACGCTTCTTCTATTCCCGTCCTTCTGATGCGCCTTGCAGGTCGCATCTTAGAAATCTCCTTAAATCCCCTCCCCACTCTACCGATTTTTATTCCTATTCATTTACTGTGCACGCGGTACGGTTGTGGAATGCACTGCCGCCTGACATTAGGGAATGCAAAACTCTTCCAGATTTTAAAAGAAGAGTGAAAGAACACTACCTTTCGGTACCATCATAGTTGCATAATTAAAGTATAAATTGTTATTATTCTTATAGTATTATTTAAGTAGTATGTATTAGTATGATATTAATTTTGGTCATATTTATGGTATGTTATATTTAAAGTTTTTTTTGTCTTTTTATGTTAACATAACTTTTACACACGATGTCTACATCTCTTTTATTCGACTCTCCTTTCGCAGGTATGCTGGAAGAGATTTCTTTAGAAATAAGCATCACCTTTGTACCTATTTTTCTGTTGCCTTCTTCTTATTTATTTGTTAAATGTGTGTTCATAAACTGTTAAATAAATAAATAAATAAACACGATTATACTGCAGCTAGATTAAAAATCAGCAATTTATTAGGACTTCTTGGAAGAAGAAGTCCTACTTCTTTATTTGCCGCCAAAAGTCCATTAATAAAAAATGCCATACCTAGGCATTTAGACCAACACACATAGGAAAGATAAAAGCATCCTTTTTCTCCTCAAAACGGACTTTTCTTACAAGAAATTCTACTTGAGATAAAAATAGGTAGACTCGCGAACAACAAGTACTTACAAACTTACTAAACAAGATCTGAGTTATTCAGCAAAAAGCATTACTTCGCAAAACTGAAACAAGCTTACGTTGGATTTTTATTTTTTTCATACAATGGCGATGGGCGATGTTGTAGCAAGAGTTATACTATGAAAGCTTTAGCAAAGCGGGGTGAAGCTAAGTTTATAATTACGAAAAAATCAATTGCCATACATTTATGTGTGCATAATTCTAATGTACTGAACAAATGTTTTTTTTCTTGATTTGTCGCAGGAACTCAATAGTTTCGGTTATAAATCCTCCATTATTCCTTTTATTTGAGCGCTTATCTGACTCGCAATTGGTAGTTTTTCAAAAGGACTTAGAATATAAGACGTATCGTACCTATCTAATTCGTATTCATATTGACTTAATTATCGGCTTTCATTAATTTAGTCTGTTTGTTATCATGGATACTCAATTGGCGATTTAAGCCATATCTCAATAAAGGTTCTCTACGTGTTCCCTAACTTTTTTATCCATAATCTAAAGTGCCATATTTTTTTTTGTCTTAATCATCATTTGTGCAAATGATAACTTGCCCGAACTTAATGTTACATAAGATCACATTGAAAACCTTAAATACAAAATACCCCAAATTTATTTGTCATAAATATTACATTCAAAACACGTACAAAAGACTTAAAACCGTTTTCAATAAAAGTATAAATTTCTTATTTCAATTTTTTTTTATCTTAATAACGATTTTAAAACAAATTTGTATTACAAAGCTTTTGCTATGAACTTCACTCAGGCGTTGCATAGGAGTGATATACAAGTTATATGACAGCGGGCAACATGTAACAAGCATGCAAACAAGCATACACCATGCATGCAGCAAGCATGTAGTGTGCAAGCAAGCATGAAGCATGCAAGCGAGCATGCAAGCGAGCATGCTCGCTTGCATGCTCGCTTGAAGAAACGCTTGCAGAAACCATGCATGCTGCATGTTGCATGCATGGTTTCTGTCACTGCTCCGGCGCTGCGGGGCTCCAGCGGTTCCGATTCTAAATCACACTCAAGGGGCCTACCCCTTCAGTGTGATTTAGGTATTCGTTTCTGTCACTAAAACCTAATTTTTAGCAAATGGTTTAGGATTAACAATTTCATTATAAAGGAACATTCGGAATAATACAAATTATATAATACAATACTTGGGACGTATGACTTTATTTCATACAAAATAAGGAAATTCAATTATTATTGTACTCTATATTATGATAGAATAGTTTTAGAAGTAAAGATAATAGGGTATTTGACTAAAAAAATCTAATAACTCCGTCAGATTCATTTCCAATAAATATTGGACACGTATTTTTTCATTAGTCACGTATTACAAAAAAGCAGACGAAACAGTGCGTTGAAAACTCGTGTGACGGTACACTTTTTACTGGAAAGTGACGTTACAAGCCCCCACTCCTTATCTTTGATGCGTTTTATGTTCGTATTTTTTATTGATTTGATAAAATAAAAAATACGTATCCAATATTTTTTGATAAACTTACTGACGGAAAATAAAAATATTTCAGCTGGCACTGGATTCCCATCTCCAAGAAGCCGAGGACTTTATCAGATTACGTAGACGGCGCTCTACAATGAGGAAATACGTTTTTTAAATGAATTTCATGCAAAATAAAAATATTTTATGCGAGAGATGTTTTGACTTTTTCGCTTCTTTTATCATTTCGAATTCACAATTAAGTTTCTTCTTGTAAAACTCGTTCTGAAAAGGCAAATTATGTGTGTGTGAAATGGTTGCAAGGAAGAAGGGATCAATATATTCTTGAAGCGAAGCAACAAAGTGCATCACTCAAAAATGTTATGGTTCATATTGCATAAAAATATGGCATTAGGGGTCCATTTACACGTTTATGTTAATTTGTGTGTGATATATGTAAATCGACTGCTCGGTTGTGGGGGTCAAATAGACCCCCACAACCGAGTAACTAAGTGATTCGATACCCCTTGGCAAGACTGGTAACAGATATTCCGGCTTCTGACAACTTATTCTGGCGACTGACATTATTATTTATCTACTACGAGCGAAAATACTAGGCAGATGATGAATTTCATCGTCAAGAAATTGAAATATCCTTAAAAAAAAAAGATGAAAGTAGGTTCCTTACCCACCTTCTTGAAATATCTGTTAATCGTTTCGAAGAAATCCCGTTCAAAAGTCTGTAAGTAGTAAATAAATAAATAATGAGCGGAGAACGACGTTTTTGATGAAATAGGTCTCGTTTGATCCCTTATATCTCAGACTGAATTAGGTATGAGCTGAAAACTCGTAAAACTTAAGTGCCTGACTGAGGGAAATGGCGAAAGATGATAGCCTGTTCGATATTTCTATATAACCTTTACTAAAACGTGTAGATCGTGATAAAATTGTGTTTTTTTGGAAACCGACGGCTTGTGATCATAGACAGGGAATATCCATGAAAATATTTAATGCAGAATCTGCACGATGAATGCAGAATATGCACGATAAATGCAGAATATGCATGATAAATACAGAATATGCTTGATAAATGCAGAATAGACACGATAAATGCAGAATATGCATGATAATATTTCCGAGTTTCTTGCAGATAAAGTATTGATAGAAAATTTGTTATGGTTGTTAATTTTTTTTTTACGTTACATTTTATTGAAATTTTAGTTTCACCATTCATTTATTTCTATGATTCAGATTGTTAAATTGTATTGTTTTTATTAATGGCATTATGCTGAATATTTTATTTGTACTATGTAAGTACATTATTTTAAAAACGTAAAAAATATATAATTAAAATTATTTTAATTTTATTTGTAATTTTCCAAAGCCCACTGGGTTTTGTATTAGGTGTATTTTTAGTAACAACCTACATTCAATATTTCCACACTAGTAACCTGGTAGAATATGACGGAATCCCTAATGTATATTTTTCAGCTAATTATATTTATTATTACTAAAATATATTTATCATCTAACCAGATTATATTATAGAAAAATATACAATCATAAAATTCAGAATCAGAATTGATCGAACAACTAACGAGATCTAACAATATTAAATGAATACGACTGTAACTGTCCCTTTCGCGAAAACATAGGCACACAGGTTTCTTCTGGTTAAGCTCGCTCCATCGTCGACTTTGTCTCAGTCATCTATGAACTAGACTAGACTCAAGAGCAAACTCATCACAAATAAAAAAGAAAAAAAAACAGTTTTCTGTGGCAGCAGTGAGTATGAATGTCGCAGATTTTGAAATAAGAAGCCATGTTGGACTTTTATTTCTAACTACCAGGTAAAGCTTTATAACTTCGTCGCTACTGAACATAAAAAAATCTTATAAGACTATACTTGAAGTTTATTGTCTGTTCTTCTCCATAGAAACTGTAAATTAGAACCATTTCCTTAGTTTCTGACGTTTCGCAGGCAGGTTTATGTGAAATAGAATATTATAATTCAATTTATATTTTTCAACAAAACTAAATAACAAAAATCTCAAATTCCCTTTAGAAATTGGATCGTTTTGAAAATAAGCTTGTTAGTAAGAAGCGTTCAATAAACGTCTGTGTCAATCGGCGTATCGTCTTTCTATAATGGATGACCTGTCGCTGCCAAGCGTCGGGTTAATCTATTATTGCGTTTCCATTGATTTACGGCTTTTGAAAATGTCACGTTTTTGTGAAGAGTGAGTTTTCGTGTAGCAGAAAAATCGTATTTCAGATGCACAAAATGCAGCCCTTTAGCTCAGTCCAAAGGCTCTTCAGTCGAGACTAATTATGATTTTTGGGAATTGAGTATTTACTGCTATCATGACTGCCCTTCATCATCTGCCTAGCCTTTTCCCAACTATATTGGGGTCGGCTTCCAGTCAAACCAGATTCAGCTGAATACCAGTATTTTACGTAGAGTGGCTGCCTACCAGACCTCCACTACCCATTAACTGGGTAACACGGTACGCCTTGGTAAGGCTGGTGTCAGATTTTCTGGCTTCTGACTATCCGTAACGACTGCCAAAGATCTACAAATGACAGCCAGGACCAACGGCTTAACGTGCTTTCTGAGGCACGGAGGAGTCCCGGTATGTTAATATGGTCACCCATCTACAGACCAGCCTCGGCAAGCGTTGCTTAACCTTGAAGATCTACCCGTGCGGCTGTTATTATTTAGCCACGAGCTCCTATCATGACTGCCCTTATCCCAATTTATTTCTAGTTATTGCGACATGTTTTCCATACGATCGCAACGAGTAGGTAGGTACTTACTACTAATAAATTCAGTAAGCTCCTTTCTTGACATATTATCCCTTTTCACAATGTTCATCTATATTTGGTCTTCTTCTACGCTCATAGCCATTCAAAATATTTCGAGTCTTTGCCATCTTGTTTTTAGCATGGAAGACGGGGCCCGTTAGGGCCAGAGTCTGCCAGGGTTGCGGAATTTGTTCGAAAGAGTCACCGTTGCCCTGGAATGCAAAGGGCTTAGAAGGAACACGGATAGGTTTTAGTCAGTAAGAGTCTGACACGCCCTTCCGCTCCACCCAGAGCGGAAGAAGTAATTTGATGATTTCCCATCCTTAAAAAAAAAAAAACTTGTTATGATAAATAACTTCTGCTTCTGCGTAGTCAATTTTATACCAAACATTCTCGTACAGAAACAGGAATTGATTCACAGTATCTTTTCTTCACCACCTTACAATACTGTAGTCCATTGCTGGGCAAAGCCTCCAATCACACGCCATTCACTGTTACCAGCCAACCTGCTAAGATAGTCACCTCATCACGCCAATTTATTTCCATGGTTTCTACTCGTGGAATCTTGTACTAGCCAGTGAGCCCGTAACAAAGTAATTTCTATGGGATTTCTACTAAAAATAACTTGAATAGCCATGCCCCAAATTCGCTTGAATAATCTTTTATCATCTGAATTTCCACGCGAACAAATACTACACAAGGATTATATCTCTCCTTTATTACCTACTTATGACTTCAAAGAATAGTCCTTACGGATGAGTACTTCATAATGATGGCGTAATATTAATAGGATGCAATATTATTTATCAGTTTATAAAACTCGCTAAGCAATGGCTTGATGTTCGTGTGTCTTTACAATTTTCTGTTTACATTTTTCAAATGAAATTATTGTGTCCGGAATGGAAACTGTATTCAAGCATAGGTATTCTTATGCTCCACGTTCCATTAAGATAAGAGTTTGAAGCCGACCGCAGACAGCAGCAGCAGATGACTGATGATTCTATGGATCTCTATGAAATACGTTTCGTAGCCAGCGACCCGTCGTCCGCCGACACGTCGCTCGACCGCAGACAACGTATCGTCCTACCGAAAATCTTTCTAAAAAAGTGATTATGTCCATTTTCGACGATGAAAAATTGATAAACCTAGAGGCCCAATATCCTGCACTGTACGTGCATTGTACGTGTGGCTTGTCGTTTTTTCTCTCTATACTTGTATAATAAAAACAAGTCATCGTCGTCTTCTTCCTCTTCAAGCAAAAGATGCAAAAGTAAATTGCGATCGCTAATCCCAAACAGGTCAGACATCTCGTCTTACGGAACATTCATACGGCGCTGTCGTCTACTGCAGCCATCTGAGGTCGGGTTCGGAATAATGATCGCAGCGATATGTCGTTGCGACACGTCGCGGTCGGCAACGAACTCGTGCGTTTTTTTTTTACAACTAACTTGCGGTCAACTTCTAGTCCAACCGGATGCAGCGGAGTATCAATATTTTACATGAAGCGACTGCTTGCCTGACTTCCAAAACCCTAAAACAAACTAACACTATATTCTTAACAAGACTGTTGTCTTGTCTGGCTTCGAAGATTTTCAAATGACAGCCGGGGCCAACGGCTTAACGTGCTTTCTGAGGCGCGGAGGAGTCTCGTCAAGTAATGGATGGTCATTGGGTGACAATCCATTACCTATCCTTCATGCTACTGTTTTTCTTTTCACAGCTAGGACGAGAGGCCTTCTCACTTTGAGGAGTAATAAAACATGTGGCAGCGCGCACGACCTGCGCGCGCGCCGCACAACATCACGTTCGGGGTCACCACTTTGGCGTTTAGGCAGTTGAGGTAGACGACAATTGAAATATTGTCCCTACTTACATACTATTTAAGATGGTGGAATTAGCGTGAGGTCTAAACGCCAAAAACACATTTCCTCTCGATACAATGCGATTTCGTTTTAAAACAGCAATATTTCTCGCCACTTAAAAAATGTCGGAACAACTTAAACCATGGACACATCCATCGTTTTTGATGATCGCATCTTCAAAAGGGGTTAATGATAGCATCATTTTTCACACCCAGACCCTGATGTGTAGCGATAGAATGTTATAAGTTTACATTGAATTTATAACAAGACTTCATTCTGATGCGAACTCATTTTCAGCTCGCTTTTGGTTTGCATATGGTGTAGTTTGGTACTGTGGGTGATTTTATGTATTTAAATGGTTGAAGATGGTGGAGCTGGTTACTTTTAAAGCATATACGTATGCCCTATTGTAAGACTAAAGTCTTTCATTCAATTTTGACACAGCTACCGCGCCGTCGCCATGTTCTTCTGGGTAAGCTCGCTCCATCGTCGACTTTGTCTCTGTCATCTATGACCTAGACTAGAGTCAAGAGCAAACCCATATTAAATAAAAAATAAAAAAATAAATCGCTCTGTGTTTCGCCACACCTGTCCACACTTCTTTGGGGAAGAAAATAAAACGAGCTCTAAAGATCAGGAATAGAATATAATATAAGCCTATGACTGTCTCACTCTAGGGTAAAGTTCTCAGGCGGACTTTGAAAGGACGGAACGGAACAATAAAGCGTTATGGACATTAGGAGGAACAAGGATGGGTTTAGTCAGTAAGAGTCTGACACTCCCTTCTGCTCCACCCAGAGCGGAAGGAGTCATTTGATGATTTCCCATACTAAAAAAAAGGTAAAGGTCTCTTCACAAGTAGACAAGACACGTTCATTAGCCACCTAGCTTGCTTCAGTTGGGTTGGCGATTTTAGATTTCTATTATCTAAGTCCAGGAGTTTTTCTTTGACGAAATCAGCTGGACTTTTGTGGACCTCATGAACGGTTTTTTTTGTCCCACGGTATGTATTTCTTATGTATCGTGGGTGCATTTAATTACATACAAACTTACATAAACGAACAGCCAGAGATATTGACGCTGCAATTAACGTGACCAACTTGGGCCAAATCTAGGGGCTTAAACACCATCACAAATAGAAGAAAGGACCTGTATTCATTTAAAAATTCACATTGGTATTTGTCCGGATTTGACCACAAGACACAGCAAAGAGTTTTCATACATATTTTTGTAGTGTTTTCAATTCAAATAAAGACATTGGGAAAAAAGACAGCCCAGTTTCTCCTACGAACATAATAACAAAAAAACTTGCCAAATCTCAAAACGCGCGTTATCCAGCCGTGATTGGTTGAAATTATTTTCAACAGCCAATTGACTTGACCTGCAAATAATTGTTGACGGGTCGATTTTTTTTTCTAGAAACCGGGGTTAGGTTCAGACGACCGAGCTACCCGAAACTGTCAAATTTTCCCAATCAACCTTAAACCTATTCTATTCTATTTTTAATATATGGCAAACAAAGCCGATGACGACTATTCTGCCAATGTCCCAAGTAAATTGGAGAAGCAAGTGTGCAATATTTTAATGATTAGGAGAAAACGACGATTGATGCAGAAAATAATTCGATTCTTCTATGGATACAGTTGATCAGTTACTTGATGTGTTAGTACGGGACTGAAAAAAAAACCTTAAACCTAATAGCGATAAAGTTGACAATCTATCAAATAAATTTGACATATTGTTGTAGTTTGTTGTGCTGGCGTCTGTAACTACTCAAAACTGAAACTTAAGACAATTTTCCCTTAACACCCAACATACATTTTCATTACGTCGGTTAACTGTTGCTACACAATTCACGGCACTACCTACTGAACACTATTACGTAGGTACCGCCATCTGCCAACAAGACGTTATCTATTGCTGCTACGTGGCCACATTGACTGTTGAATATTCTCTACCACGATCTGCGACTGATACTTAGTACATAGTGTGACTTTGAATTAGGTGTATGGCCAGTGGCGTAGCTAGTCTCAAAGGGGCCCTGTATCGAACATTTTTGGGGGCCTCGTTTTTAGGGGTATTGTTTTTAAACAAAATAGCCCTACTAGCTCAGAACAGTCTTGGCAGGCCACGAAGGAGATGACGCGACTAAATATAAAGCTTTGCGTCCACACTTCGGGGCCCTTATAACCCGGAGGCCCCGTATCTTAGATACGGCGGTAGCTACGCCCCTGGGTATGGCTAACAAAACTACGTGGCAATACACAAATAATGTTCTCCTTTCTTATGTCAAGCACTCTTAAAATCAGAAGAACCAAGGCTATTAACATTTCCCAAAGAGTTTAAAGATTGACCAAAGTCTCACCTGATGGAAATTCAAACTTAAGTCACAGTAGCCACTTTGCTCCGAAAGAGTTACCGCGGCCCTGGAACGCAAAGGGCATTAGGAGGAACACGGATGGGTTTAAGTCTGTAAGAGACTGACACTCCCTTCCACTCCGCTCAGAGCGGAAGGAGTCATTTGATGATTTCCCATCCTTAAAAAAAGGCACATTGCCCGCAGAACATTAACTTGACGGGGTCGAAAGGTACTGGAGTGACAACCACTTAGCAGTAGACACAGCGTTGAAATACTTCCCACACTCGATGTGGCGACACTTGGGGAAGGCCTATGCCAGCAGTGGACGTCTCTCGGCTGAAATGAAGATGATGATGACCGTATAATTATTTACTGAGATCGTATAATTAATTATTGTACTGTTATCATCATTATTACCTGAAAAAAAACAAGCAGGATTTAGAAATTATTGCACCGGCGATTCGGGTGCAACTTGTGAAAGGCCTTCTTCCAGTTGTGGACAACTAAGCTAGGAGTTTATTGACTGATTGATTTACCACTTACTCGAAAATAATTCTGCCAAGTAGCTCTACTGGGCACTGCCAATAATTCTAAGATTTATCACTACAGCGGGACATCAATAAACTAGACTACTACAGCAAATGATCGTTAACTAAATAAGTTTTATTTCGCTTTTGTTTTACGTCTCATGTTCTAAATCTGCTAAGCAAGCAATTCCAAGATTAAATTCTTAAAATCCGGGTCGCGAGCGCCAGATATAAAAACTTTGCCGTGACAGCATTGCGTTACTATGTGTTTTGTTCGAAGTTCATTCACTGGCCTGGTTGCTTGGTCCAAAGACAAATAGTCTGTGGACGGATCCTGTAAACCCAATTTTCTTGGAGTCTACCTTAAGATTCCTTGCAAAATATTTTTCCAGCCGGAAGACGTCTACCACTGAACAAAGGCCCCGAAGTGTCGCCATGTCGACCGAGTCTGTATGTCTCGCATCCAGCGGATTCCCGCAGCATTGCACATCACCTCATGCCCTAAAAATGATAATGGTATCTTCTATTATAGACTTTTGTACATCGCTGGTTTCCAAAACTTTTATGGTTCAAATAACATACCCAATGAAAGAACCATCCCCTACTTAACCCCATTTTAGGGAATTAATTTAAAAAATCTTTCCTCTGTATTCACCTAAGTTTTAAGAAATTCTTGTCCAAAATTTTACGCTTCCAAACCCAGAAGGTTTATTTGTAAAAAGTATTTGTTTAAGTGTTTTAAGTAGAATATACTTTTATAAGGTGTGTAAGTTTACTTAAACAATTGCAGTCTTCAAAAAATCTATGCTGAACTTTGCGAAATATACTGTTGGAAAAGCCCAAACTTATAGTAGGGGTAAATCCAGTATGTCTCAGAGTAATTGATGTTCTGACGAAGCTTGCTGTACTGTGCGAAACGACCCGATATTGCGTCCCCCCGCGAGCCGCGGTAGCGAACAGACGTGTCCTCTGTGCCTCCTCGAACATTATTTTTA
>NDFZ01003941.1:0-23199 GCA_002192655.3 Mamestra configurata
ATTATTTTCATTTATTTAAATGAGCTGTGCACTATAGTCTATCGTATCACCAGTTATGATATGATAACAAATCATTATTATTATGACAGTTTAGTACAAAGGAAAACAAATATAGATCTTTGTTATAGGACGGCAGCGACGTAAATAAGCCAATCAATGAGCCGTCTTGGAAAATAATATAAGTAACACATCCAATTTCCATAATCAACATTAGAAGAAGTCGAATCGTTATAGTTACCAAATAGCTAGGTAGGTACTTAGGTAAAACTGTAGTTATTAATTTTTGAATAAATAACATTTTCAAGTCAAAGTCGGTTCACTCGATAGCAACCCTAATGCCACGAAGACCATTTAACTATTCTATATAAATAGCATAACACAGTTAAATTCATAAGAAACTATCACATCATCCATCAGCTACCGAAGAATATATAACATTAATTGCTTACTGCAAAAAGGCTATCATAAAAAATATTTCTATTCATGATGTATTTTAGTAATAATATAATTATTAACATACTTAATTGTAACTTTAATCCACTAAGACCAACTTCTTTAGCTATTATAAGTAATCATTTTGTCTAAGTATCATTATTACCTATAGATTGGTGTCCAAAGGAAACTAGGTGGTAAGTACGGGTCATTTATTATAAGAATATTTGATCTATTTCCAAAAGCTATAAATGCTCAAATGACCTAACGTTTACTTCATCTAACAACATTTTACATAATTTTTACTTGATATAACGCCAGTTTGTAAAACAACATAATGTTATGACAACACTTTCTCTGATATCTAGCATTTGATCTAACCGCTGAACAAAGATCGAGCGGAGCCAGGTAGGGAACTTAGGGAACCCGACACGGGTAGGTTAGGTTCGGTTTAGTTTCCATTATCCCATTCATGTTAGGTTCCTTAAATCCCTGCAGAAAGAAATAGGAGCCCCGAAAGCAGAGGGGCTTGGTCGACTTACTTGGTCACGGCCGTAATTTAAACCGAATTCACATTCGATAAAATTATATAAAATGATCATTAGATCAAACAAATCTTATAAATATGAATATTATAACTTTTAATCATTAGTTTAAGTGTATGTTATATCTGCAATTTTCCGGGGACATATCCACTGAAGCTTAAATGAAATGAAATTAATCTTATGAATGTACCTATATCATAAGATGCTATAACAATAAATGTTGTTATACAAATGGAAATAATATGAATTACCGATTTAAGTAAATCATTCGTTCTTATAATAAAAATATTTACATCAAACATTACACCCCCGGTTACAGAAAAAGGTAAAATTTTATCAGCTGTGCTCCTGGGAAAGAACTCTAAAATGAAAGGGTAGGTAAGACTATAAAATCGCGCAAGTTGGACATGGAACTTACGATACCAAAGATTTGCAATTTTGCGATAGCCATGGTGCCTGCACGATACTACCATTACCCAATTAAACAATAGTTTGGAACAGCGCATCTTTTTCATTTTACAAATACCTAGTAAGTATCCTTATTTTTTATGGACTTTATGCAAGATTTAGATTTTAAAAAATAATCAAAATACTGATTTTAAAGAGGCCATGCGTTTCATTGTTCCCTGCTGTCGCCAAATCATTTGCGGATTAAACATGTTACCTACATGACAATTTGTTAATGTTATATTATTTGTAAAAATATAATCTACAATCGAGCAACTTATAAATGTCACCGGGTTGTTGCAAACGCCGTAAGATTATAAAATATCGCATGAAACTGTAAACTCACTTTTCTCGAGAAGTCACGGATACATTGGAAACTATTGAATTTGGATAGGATTTATTGTAATCAAAATGATCTGTTCACAATATATCGAGAAATTATAATGATTTCAATCTTACGGAGTTTCCAAATTTCTGGTGGCAAATACTAAATAGGTCCATCTCGTTTTTATATATCATATCACATTTATTAAACATTTTTTTAAGATAGAAGCCAAAACTTACATTTATAGGTGGTAGACTGCATAATTTTCTGTATAAATATAATGATATTTTATTTATTAAACATTTCATAATGTACCTATTATATCTTAATTTTATATTTGGTTATAATATAGGCATGTACTTGTATAGTACTTAAAAATCATTTTTGTAATAAGTTGCTGCTGTAAAACTGTTTTAAAAAAAAAATTGTACATTGTTAACAAATAGGACTTATTTAATTTATAATTGATATAATCAATAATCCTGTACAACTGTTAAATAATATGATGGTTGTTTAATGGGTTTATAATTACCAAATATTCAAATGCAAGTTTTGTACAGAACATAATAAAATTGAGAATATACCCACAGGTTTTGTCTATTTAATGAGGTGAGAGTGTACAGCTTGGATTAAAGATGCCTCGTTTGTACGATTTTGCCTTCTTTTGCATTTGGGGCAAGGTATATTGGCATTGAGACATTTAGCATGAAAAACACTTGAGCACTCGTCACAGCGGTATGTTGTGCTTGTTTCGAAAGGGTACAGTATTTTTGGGTCACGGCAAACTTCGCAAATGAAGCCCTTTTGACTGCATAGCCAACATTCCAGAACATGAGTCTTAGCAAAGTTGACCACTTTCTCTAGCTGCAATGCTAAGGAGCCATTAGGTATGAGAGCCAAGTCGGATATTGTGTACAGATGAAGATGTTCATATAGATACTCTCTTGGCCACACACGTTTCTGTAACTCCTCAATAACTGGTTCTCTACACGTAAATATGTAAGCTCTTAGGAAATTCAGTTGTATCCTTAGTTCCTGCAAATGTGCCATATCTGAAACACCACTGTAAATCTTTGGGTTAAGTTTTTTCATGTCTATCCATGGGTGATGCTGAAATTCCAACAAAAAGAGAGCAGACTTTTTGGAGACAGGGTATCTTTTGAAGTCCCAGTTGTGTATGACACGAGCTGGGATGATGAACACATTGGGGTCCATGCAGTTGCAGCAGTAGTACTCTCCAGTATAAGCACATACCTTTGCTTTAGAGATGGTGCTGCCCAGTAAATCCTGACAGCCCTTACATTGATAATTCTGATGATCGAGACCCTGCTCCCTTGACAAAGTCCCCAATTGTGATATCATCTTCTGTAATTCTTGGACTGTAAAAGATGTGGACATAGTAGTGGGAACTACTTCAAAATCTAACCCTTGTAGCATGGGGTCTTCTGGTGTTACTGTTTCCACTTTCAAATCACAAATGTCAGTATCTTCTGAACTCAGCTTTAGCTCCTTATGAATATCCTTCATTATATCTCTTAAATTAGGAGTGGTAGTGTATGTTTCCCCAAAGTTATTTGAATTGTCAACTAAAGATGACAAACTCTTAAGCTCAGGTGTTTTTATCATGCTACTACCATGGGATGAATTGGAATTGATAGAGGCATTCATATCATCATTATTGTCAGTGGACCAGCCCTTTCCACACAAGGAGTTCCCTGTGACAATGACATCAGTGGGAGCAACAAAGTCCTCTGAATTAACAGATGAGGGTGACATAGAAGCTACATCTTTCAGTTCCTGACTGGTAGATGGCTTATCTATTTCTAATGGACTCAATTTTGTTTTGGGGCTTAAAATTTCGTTTTTAGTATAATTCTTGTTCTTGGGAGATTTCTGTTGGTCCTTTACCTCAGGTTCTAAGTTTTGGCTGGTGATATCTTTTATATCTTTTGAGAGAATGAAATCCAAAGCCTCATCTTCATTCAGAGCCAGCATCCGACCCAGTCCAGTGATACTCGACGTATGTGTGGGAGTAGATGCTAATTTTGGTTTTGCTTCCTCATCAGTAATAGTGCTAGCCACATCCAAAGCTGCACTGATGGGAGCTTGTCTTATCTTAGGCACCCAGATACCAGCTAGCATCAGAACCTGTTCTGGCCAATAGTTTAACAAGCTGGAATTAATGGGCATATTGAATTGAATGCAGGTTTCTATGCCTTCAACAAGTTTTTGAGCTACCTCTAATATTTCAGAATCACATACAAATGCTGTCCTCTTGTAGAAAGGTTTCACAGCAGTTATGTTCTTGAGTAGTGTAGACATGTAGGAAGATAATAGGCACTCATTCAAAGCAATACGGAGCCAGGCCCGACACTGACCTATTTCTGTATTGATCTGTGGCAAGGACGATATTTGGTCAATGTTTTGTCTATGTGATAACACAAGAATGAGAGGCCAAAAGTTAGGCTGTGGTTGCTGGTCAGACTCTCCTGTTAGTGCATTTTTGGCCTTTCTCAAGAATGTATCTTTCAGGCCATGAAGAAATACTGCCTCTAAAGCCATACACAAAGTGTTTGTAGAGTCTGTCGATCCTAACACGCTGTGGAAGTTCTCTTCAAATTGATTGCTGTATTGGATGTCTTTTACACTTTCGGACAAATTGTTTATTAGTGCTTCTTTTAACATTGAATCCCGACTCCGGACCGTAAATCCTGAAGCGACGTTCTTAAAGAAAGACATGATTGTAATTACGCTGTATGAGCTGTATCCTCGATGTGAGATGGTGTTGACAAAGACAAAACTACATTATCTTGCAATTACTGCAATTTAGATTTCGTCAACAAAAAAATTAAATCGTAAACGTCACACAGCACTCACTATAGTTATCACGCTATCGCTGTGAATGTAAACACAAATGTTTTGTTATCCTTTTCCTTTTTCAACGATTGTAAACACGTGAATATAAGCTATGTTTTCTTGTAATCTTAGTGCAAAAAAAACATCACAATCAACTCGTTGGCTGCCTAGAATATTTTGCTTGCTACGTTCGGAAAAACGACTTGACAGATAGTTTTCTGTTTGACAGTAATCGAAATTTTGAATTTCCCTGCTTCATAGGACTGTTTAGTCGATTTTATTTTGCTTTGTTTAATGATGGCAACGGTGTTTACCGTCTGACCGATGCTGTTGCCTGTTCTGTCTACAACTTCGTCTGATTCAGGAGTCCTAAATTCAAATTAAATCAAAATAAAATGGATATCAAAATATCATTTTATTTTTCCTTCGCTTTATTTTCAAACTGCGATCAGATAATAGACTGAGATCCGAGAGCTGCCAGACCTCTCTTATTTTCTCACTCACAAAATGTGTGGGACATACTGTTAGAATGTACTTTTAACATAAGCTTGGGCCTGGCTTGATTTCTAAAAACAGATCAAACAACCAATGTAGTACAAAGACAGATGCCAAGTTGCCTACCGAGCTGTTTTGATTGCTTGCTGAACACAGGGTGGAAGCGGGTTCTGGGCGGCTGACTGACCTGACGGCCAGCATCATCACCGTTCTGCGGAAGCCACAGAGGGTGATGGCCGTCACAGTCATCAGTGGTTATCGCACGATCTCCTATGAGGTGGCTTGTGCACTGGCCGGATCTCCGCCCTGGGATCTGGAGGCGGAAGTGCTCGCGTCACTGCACGGGTGGCCCGAGAACGCGCGGGCGCGTGGCGAGCGACTGATGGAGCGTCATTTTGAGCTGCGTTGGTCGCGGCTGCGCAAACTCCTGGTGGCAGAATGGCGGGACAGGCTTTCGAACCCTTCCGCCGGCCTCGTCTCCATCGAGGCCATCCAGCTAATGCTCGACCTCTGGCTCAGGAGAAGGCACGGTTCCCTGTCGTTTCGTGAGACGTAGGTCCTCTCGGGGCATGGCTACTTCGGGAGGTTCTTGTGTCGCATAGGCAGGGAGCCGGACGCTCGGTGTCACCACTGCGTCGACTGTTGGGAGGACACGGCACGGCAAACGCTGGCAGAGTGTGCCGCTTGGGAGGAGCCACGCCGTGCCCTCATCTCGTGGTATACGCTGCCCTCTTCTGGCCCCCCTAACTGGGTCCAGGGGCGGCGGACTTGGGGATGTTCGTCGCCCCCCATTCATTAGGACCCGAGGTGGCGGCGCGTGGTGTTCCCGTGCGCCCCTCTTTGACGTAGCGGGGGAAGTCAAACACCTCACTCCCCCCGCTGACGCGAGATGGCCCGCAGAGGCGGGCCGGCACCAGCCGGGGATTGCAGAAGTCGCATACGTTCCCGCGATCCTCGGCGTAGGTGGGAGATAGAACACCGGGGTGGTTGTAGTCAGTAAGAGTCTGACAGACCCCTCCACCCGCCCCAGGGTAGAGGATTTCCAGGCGACATCAAAAAACAAAAAAAAAAGGGTTGACTCGTTAACGGTCTGACTAGTAACTCGAGTTCGACTATAAATGGCAGTGTCACTGTCAGTGTCACTCCGCCCGCAGCCGGTAGTGTCATTGTCAAAATTTTCTGCATTTCAGTTTTTATTGGGGTATTTATTTCGCTTATTTTACGTGAATTTATGTATAAAATAGAGCAGAGTAATTCAATTCCTTTTGTTCCTTTTTTAATTTTTAGTTTGAAATACTCAAGTAACCTGTGAAGTACAATATTTTCAAAAACAGTTTTTGAACTGGTTATAGACATAGTCAAAAAATATTAAAAAGGCATGTTTTATCTCTTACATTTTATATTACTTTCATATTTTACTGGTAATATTTATACTCACGCTGAAAAATACCCAAGATCAGAAAAAAATGGCCAAGGTATGTATGACCAACCAGACACATTCTAGTATATTTCTAGGCGTTTATCTTATCACTTGTTAACATAATTAGGGACCCAGGAAAGTAATTAATTAGTTTGATTTCTAGAATTACTCCTTTGTCGTAAATGCGGCGCTGACGTGGCAGACTCCTATTACTTGTTCAGTAAACCAAGCCCAGGAGCTCATAAAACCGAAAAACAAAATATATTTGGACAACAGAATGTAACTGTGCAAACTTTAGTGAACCCATTTGGCATCAATTTTGAAGTGGTCACTGCAGAGAAAGCAAGATGTGATAACATAGGACCTGTAAGTAAAATGGAAAATATTTTGTAGAATCGGTTTTAATTATTAAATTAACTTTGAAATAATTTTAGAATCAGGGTGCCGACTCTTGGTTTCCCGGGTACAGTTGGCGGATTTGTGCTTGTAAGCACTGTGGTCAACATCTAGGGTGGACATTTGAGAAGACAGATGGTAATGCACCAAAGGAAACTAGTGAGAGTATTAAAACTTTTCATGGACTGATCTTGAAAAACATACTTGGTGAAAATTGTAAGTAATTTAATGTTGAGAATCAATTATTTCATTACTCTTTGATTGAAATGTCTACTTATCTTTTTTTCTTTTTCAGTTACTGACTCACTTATAATGATGCCGAACATGTATAAAATGTAATTAATATTTAGTCACATTTTTTACTGGAGAGAATTTTTACTACCCTGTAAGTATTGGAAATGATACATTTGTGGTTTTCCAATGTTAATGTATTAGAGGATGAAACACATTATAAGGCTAAATATAAAAGACATATTTGTGAATTACTTATTTTATTTTAATCTCTTACTTGTCTATGTAACAAAAATACCGAAGTAAATTAACAATTAAGTCAAATATAAATGAAAAACTGAAATTAGTTTTCTTACACATGTCATAAAGAATCTGAATGACCAGTGATCAGCGTAGGTATTGCTATTCCCGGGATTAAGTGACCGTTATCGTAACATGGATATGCCTTCTCAGCCCTAGGAAACACATTTGTTTATTTTACTAGATCGGTTTTTATTGAGACTTATTTTAGAAATTCGTATTTTACATACATATCTGTAAGTACCTATTGTAAGCGCCAGATAAATTTGCAAAGTTCATTGCCCTTTCCTAAATCTCTTCATAGGTAGGTACCTGAACAATAAATTATGAATTGTTTTTCATTATTCGAAAAAGTAAAGGATCACTATAGATGTTAATTCAGGACAAATTTGTCATTATTTCTGTTTTCAGAATTAAGGATGTCAATAAATATACGTGGGTCAATTACAGTTATTGCACGCTTATCTGATGTTGACCATAGTATTCAACTTTATGCAAATAGTGTATTGGTCACTGAAGTCCACTTATATGGCAAACAGAACCGCGTGGGACAAGCTTATACTGGAAATGGGTAGTTTGATATGTCGTCGTGCGTACTCATGATATCTTAAACAGTTTAACTTCATTTAATACATTGCAATTCAGAAAAATATTTCAGGGCATGTCCATATCATTATCATTCAGGTTCACTGACCCAAAACAGCACTACCTACGCCGACCCTTACTTATGACATTGAAACAATCTTATAACTAAAAATAATGAGAAAGATCTTATACACCATTTCTTAATATTCAGGCCAGTAAACATGGAAAAGTACCAGTATGTGTAAAAGCTTATATGGTGCTGAATGTGTAAAAAAAGAACAGCCACCTCTATCCGAAAGGATTTGGTAGATTTATACAAAGCATTTTTTATAGGAATCTGTTTAACAGCAAATGCAGGTCTAACAAAAAGGTGTAAAATATGGTACAGTTTTCTGGCGGGCTTGTCTTGACATTTACAGTACCGGTTTTAATAATCTATTCTATTTCAGAAACATTTCTTGTGAATATATAAGCTATGTACCAAAACATCTTAGAATATTGTAGGTACACTGTTTTTGTTAGATCTGCATACAATACAAGTATAATAGACTAGCAATAATGACAGACTTGAGACTCCAGGAGCCACTGCAATGACTGAAAACACACCTTGATGCTGATATGTGTCAATCATATTACCCTCAGAGCTAGTTGTTATGTGATGAAGCCTGTTTTACTATAGAAAATATTGTTAAAAGAAAACCTAATTAAATAGGTTTAGTTAAGTCACCAATGGATGGTCAGTCTGAATGTTATTTTACTCAGAAATGATCAAAAGGCATTTGAGAAGCCGTTAAACAATAGAAGAGTAAAAATTAAAAGAAAAAAAAAACTGTTTTTTCTTCATAACAATGTATGTAAGAAAATCGCCTACACATCACTAGATCCCATTATTATTATGATCCATCCCGACTACAGAACCCTTCACTGTGCGTGCATAATGTATTGTTTTGCAATCATTGTAACTGGAATAACACACAACCATACTAGCTAAATACATAAGGCTGGCTAACTTCCTTAAATTTCAGAATGTATCCTAATTAGCAACATTAGATATTGATATTACCTTAAAACTAACACAATGGTTAAAACGTGTTCTAAATGAAAATATTTGCAACTCTAAATCACTCAATGGATTTGACTCCTGATTCAACTTGCAGTCACTATCTTCAAAAGTTATAATAAGCATAATTACACAGTTCTTAGTTCAATCTGTACTTAATGATAACAAATCACAATTTATTGCCTAAATCACCTACTTACGAAGTAGCAAATCTTTGATGTAATGATTGTCCAGTAGCTGTGGGTGTCGGCGAAAAATTTATACCAGTGGGGGCCTCAATGTTTGCACTAGTGCGATAGGTCTTACCCTGAATGACAGCTATTTCTTTTTGCAATTTAGCATCTAGGACCTGTTTTACAAACTTCCGGCCGACCCCACGGTTACCGCCACGGCCTCGGCCTCTCGAGCGGATAGATCCTCTACTAGCATTAGACCGGTTGGATCTGTTGGAGCGATTAGATCTGTTGGAGCGATTGGATCTGTTAGAGCCCACACTGCCAGGTCCTCTCCTTGTGTTATAGCCACCATATTGATTGTTAAACTGTGCTAGACTCTGTTTATTCAAATAGCCTGCGCTACCGACGCTGTTACGACGCCTCTTTGCAAAATCATTGGCGACACTGACAGTCAATTGAGAAGGTGAGTTACTGAAAGAATTATTCCTGGAGCGTGTGAATGTTTGAGATTTTATGATATTGTTACGAAGCAGCATATTCTGATGTTGCTCTTTTAAAATCTGGTCTGATCTCAAACCTACTGCACTATATTTATTTCCAGTAGTTAAACCTCGTCCTCGTTTAGAGATTCCCCTCTTGGCTACTGCCAAAGGTCGGCGGGTGTTATTATTTCCTCTTCGTGTGGTTACTCCAAGTCTACTATGAACATTGCTTTGAAGATTTGAGTATGAGTTAGCACGCTGTAGTCTGCCACGCATGCCACCTGCAAGTAAAAATTCTTGTGTCAGAATTAGACCCACTATTGATTTCATGTATTAGGAATTTAGACAACTCGCAAATAAATCACAGGACTTAAAAAAAACAGAGCATTTGAAGTAGGAACCAGGGATGTAAAGAGCTCCATAACCGTAACTATTGGATATCCGAAATAAAAAATCTATCCGTAACATAACCGAATCCAATCTAAATGTTTTGAATAGGGGCGGAATGTAAATGTGTCTCATTTAGATTCCGCCCCTAACCAAACATTATGACAGGTTTTTTGCCCAGCCCAGCCTGCTAGCTGACTTTGTGTTGCACATATATGAGGAATTTAGATTTTAAAGAAAAAATAAAATTGTCTTATAAATCTAATATCTATAAGTAACCAAAATTATACAAAACTTACAGATAATCCAAAATTATCTCAAATCCGAAACCGGTAAAAATAATATGATCTATATCCGTATCCATAGCATACCTAATAGGAACTCGTTTATTTTTGCTAATAGGGATAGGGAACTTAATCAGTGTCTATTATATCAAGTGGTTTTTTTAGGAGAGGTGTATGGGATATACCTATCCTGAACTAATTAACTGTATCTGCAGATATAAATTCTAAACAATCTAGCACAACCTTAATTTGATTATAAATATTGTTGTATTACATTAGTTTTGCCTCAAAAAGGCTGTGTTTTGTAGTTCTACTAGTTGTTATGAGTAGTCAGAAGCCAAGAAAGCTGACACCAATCAGCCGAGATGTCATGTTACCCAGTTACTGGGTATGTGTAGGACAGGTAGGCAGTCTATGCACATAAAATCCTGATACTCAACTGCATCCAGTTAGACTGGAAACCAACCCCAATATAGTTGGGAAAAGACTAGGTAGATTGATTGGACTGTATTAATGTTTTAGTCAAAATGTTTATTTCAACTAAACCATTAAAAAGCAACCTTGAATGGCAACATTTACAGTTAAACAAATATTTAAAAATAATAAAGTGACTAAAATATCTATTTGCAAAGGTAGGTTTATGGAGGAGAACAGACAAGAAATTTCATACAGTACAAAAACATGTTAAACAAGGATAAAGAGAAATGAATGAATTATAATTGCCAAAACACAGACAAGCATATGCGGGAATCTTATGCATGACCTTACCAACAGCTAGATAAACAAGCATGGCAAGTTAGAGATATTTTCATTTTACATCATTTTATCAATACCTATTGATAAAATGATGTAAAATGAAAATATCTCTAACTAATTCTAATTCTAGGGATATACAACTACGCAATTAGATTCGTTTTTAACAGCCTGTCTGTGCTAGAAAACAAACTAACAGCAAATAAATTTTTGAGTGTCACACACATGGCCCTGGAGAGTATATCCCTGTCTAAAAGAATCACCATCCAGTCTCAGTGGATCAAGGGGCAGAGTGGATCCCTAGGCAATGACGCTGACAACAAACTTGCTAAGAGTAAGTTCCAAGATGGTAATGCTAAGCCCGTACACACTCTTTCCCCTACCTTTCTCAGGCAGTCCAAAAAGGCAATGCCAAGTCTACTTCCCTGACTAACAAAATGATAACTGAGCCTAAGTAGAAATAACCTCAGAACAGTAATAGGGAATATTTCGGGCGATTGCCCACTAAACAAACATCTCTTTAACATAGGCACCACAGACAGCCCGCTCTGCAGGGAATGCTTTGATGCCGAAGAATCAGCTGCGGAATGCGAGCCCATGGCTACACAACATTAGATTGTAATAAATCATTATTATATTATAATTTCTAGATATATTATGAAAAAATCTAGGTTTACAATAAATCCCATCCAAATTCAATAGTTTCCAATTTATCCATGTCTTATTAACCTTTTGAACGCCAGAGCATAAACGCATCGGCGTGCCCCCGACGCCAAGCCATAAATTCGCCATACTTTTTGTCATATATTTGTGACGTTTGGTGTACAGGGCACGCCCTTGCTTGTCATGTATATGTGACAACGGCATTCAAAAGAAAAGGAAATTTTCCAGTGGCATATATAGAACACAAAAATTGTTTCTTACAGCCTTCGTCCGTTACAGACAGAAACCATCCAACCAATGTGCCCCAAACCAGTTTCATTAGAATGGCAATAATGTGAAGATGGTTTTAGTTTTTGGACCACTAAAATGGGATGTGTGAGTACTACGTTGTGCAAAAGCTAGTAGTCAATATTTGTGAGTAAGATCTTATTGAAAATGGTTACTAAATAAGGTTTTTATACTTGTTAGTTAACAGAAACTTACCTCTATTCATGCGGCCACCCCTCACTAAATGGGGCATAACAGTCTGATCTTCCAATCCTGCTCTCCCTTTTGGTGTCAATCCTCTCAGTTGAGAGCGAGATCTTGAGGCCGACCTGGCGCGAGAGTTCGAGCGACGCTGTCTGGAGCGAGAGCGGTTGCGCGACTGGGAGCGGGATCTAGACTGGGACCTGCCACCTTGCCCTGCGCTGGGCCCTCGCGAGCGAGAACGGCCACGTCGGGCTCCCGACGGTGTGTTTGGCCTCGTCTGTGAGCGAGTGCGAGCAATTCCTCCACGCCCACGACCTCTGCCACCGCGGCCTCTGCCACCACCACGACCGCGGATATTTCCGCCACCTCTTCCACGAGATCTACTTGATCTGTTTTGCTTTATAATTTCATCTGAAAAGTAATTATGTCAATAAATTTCGTTATTTTCGTGTTGACAAATGGAGTTGGCGGGTGCAAACACAAATTCACTCATTTATCTACGTAAGGTTAGAAATCGAAAAGATTTTTTATTTATAAACAATATAAGTTTTCCAAACTGACATAGATATAAATAATAGCATCCAAATCATCAGAAATCTTACTAATATCCAAAAATAGACTTGTAATTCAGTATGTTCGAATATTACGTAGATATTTACTTACCTAACGACATATTTACGGAATCGGCCATGTTATGGCTTTTCTAATAGAGTTCGTTGTTTTCTGTTTTCTAATGAGCTGAAAAAATAGTATTACAAATAGGTAGGTTAGCATTTAGCATTAAAAATTAAAAAGAAGACAAGACTTCAAATAAATGCAATGCGTTAAGCGATGCGATGAAACGCACAGATAATAACATTCCCTACCAAAAAAATATTCTCTAAATCTCTATGGTCTTGGGCCATCTGTCAGCAGTGTTGCCAGATGAGTCAAGCATCAAGTCGCCGAAAATTTCATCCCAAACAGCCTAAATTCGCCCAATTAAATGCAAAGTAGCCTAAACTCGTGGCCTATATTTTTTAAAGCTAGTCATCCTATACTAACTTTCAAATTTAAAATCCGCTTAATAACGGTTGTCACCAAGTTGCCGGAGCCCCGTGCAGCGGAGCTTCTATTTCTGCCTGCAGGGTTTATCGGTTAGATCAAACGTCAATTATACAAGATACAGACACATGTGTTGTGTGTTGTGACACATTGTGTGTGGCACATCAAGCTACCCGAAACTGTCAAATTATCCTAATCAACCTTGAACCTAATGTTTCAGCGAAGTAATTTGACAGTTTGTTGTAGCTTGATGTGCTGGCGTCTGTACTGTCGTGTAATTTAACACATTGGATCTGGGTAACGCTAATTTAAACACAAAATTACTACATATTTTGGACCTGCGGACCCCCTCCCCCTTACGAAAGCTAAAGCTACGCCCATGAGTTTGAGACATTAGTAAATCGCCCAACATGTCTCAGGAAGTCAGGAATAATTGTCGACATCAATTTTATTGTGGCGATATGGTACAACTAAATTTTAAATCCTCGTAGCTATCATCTCTCAATCAATTATTTTCTTCTCATTATTATTTTTAATGGTGTTACCATTGCCAGGAGCTCTTCAAAAGAAGCAATATACCTACTTCAAATTCTTTCATGATATTCATGTAACTCAACTCACTTCTTTTTGGTAGGTAGCCCTTTCTTCACCCTGTATCTCCTCTTCTTTTATTTTGTGGTGGCACCATAGAAACAGCCAGGACTACAGGTACCGATCTTTTGTTTTTTCTATAATACTGGTGCCATTCTCAACACTGAACGGCAGGCATGGGTGTAGAGACAATTCCGATATTGCCGCGAACGCCGTGAGCCCTAGATTGCCCCTGCGGAAGATGTGTGAGTAGCCCTGTCAAATTTCTCAACTAAGACAGATATGAATATAAGAGCTAGCTAAGCGAGCTCGAAAACTTTTGCACCCCTCCTCGAATAGTTTTGATTTTTATTCATACTCAAATAGAAAATTTTAGCATCCCACCCCGGAAAGCTTTTATTTTCTTTCAATAATTCATACTTAAATAGAAGTCATTTTGCTGACTTATACAGAATAACTCAAGAACTAAAAGGCAAGAACGAGCTTGAAAATGTTTGCATCCCACCTCGGAGGTTTCAATTTCATTGCGTCACCCGTTTAGGGGTGACACCCAACCGCGACTAAAAAAAACTCAACAAAGGGACAGGTGTCAACCCTCAATAAGTAAAGAAATGTTCGCATCCCACCTTTGAAAAGTTTTATTTTATTTTGATAATTCGTACTTATTGATTTATTCAGAAAAGCTCAAGGAGTAAGAGAGAGCATGAATTCAAGAGCGAGCGAAGCGAGTTGGTGTTTGCACCCCACCTCTGACAGGTTTCATTGTGTAAACTGTTTAGGGGTGACCGGGTTGTACCCGACCGTGACTGACAACAGTCAACGAACGTTCGGGTGTGACCCCTAAACGGATGTCACCCGGGGCGGGCGTAAAAGTAATCGAAGCGAGCTCGATTTTAGCACTGCGCCTCGAAAAGGTTAGTTAGGCTTTCCTTTGAGTTGACCGTTCACACAGAAATAAGAAATAGGTACCTACTTTGCCTATTTATGAAGTTAACTTTGAATATTTGAAGAATACATAATAATATGTACAGATGCCACCACATTAAGCTACCCGAAACTGTCAAATTTTCCCAATCAACCTTGAACCTAAAGCGGTAAAGTTGAAAATCTGTTTAAGAAATTTGATGTGCTGGCGTCTGTAGGTATGTTGTATGAGCCAGCCTCGAGCTTTGCCTTTTACTGATTTCCCATTTGAAACGACCACCAGAGAAGGTTGCAACCTTCTCAGCGCGATGGGTAGTGTAGTATTACAGGGCACTACGCGCGGCACCTGTGGTCAGTAGTAGACGTGTTTTTTGTTATTTTATTTTACTCAAATATTATTTAGAGCATTAACTTGTGCAATATATACTAATAATGTGTTAAAAATAAGGTCTAAAGTGGAGTGAACTGTTTTGGTGAAAATAATACGCGAGCGCGACGTCGCGCCGTCCGAGAACGCCGAGGTAGGCTCTTCCTCACCTGGAGTGAAAGAGACGGGCTGCGAAAAAGACATAATTCGTCTCTGTAACGCCGCTGTGAGCCGCGAAGTGCTCGGTTTGATCATCAAAATTTGAATTTTTGTTCGCGATACCTACCTACTAATAAAAATGTCTAATAATTGTGGCGCTTGTGCTTCACCCATAATAAATTGATGATTACATGGAATGTGCCAATGATAAATGCATGAAAAGGTATGATATAGCCTGTCTTGAAATAAACAAGGATGCGTTTCTTTATACCCAGACGTATATAGAGAAATGGTTGTGTTCGGAATGTAAGTACCTATCTGTGCTAAGCCAAAAATACGCAACAGTGAAACCCTGGTCCGCATTAACGTATCAAACCCTAATACCACCACTCCGGTTAACAATGTAAGCAGTCAGCGCGGAAGTCGGACTCAGTATTCACCCATAACTATGGATTCTGATTCCCTACTAAGTAAGTACTCCAAGAATTGAGAGAATTTAAAGCTGACATGATAGCTCGAATGGACAGTCAGGCAAATGCGATATCGCTTCTACTTAATCAATATTCCCAAACAAAAACGGAGTTGGCCAACATAATTAAAATGATGGGGGTGCTCGAAGAAAAAGTAGAAGCTAAATTAACTGAACTAACTCAGTACAACCAAACCCACGAAATAGTAACCGATATTCCCCGGAATCCTCCTTCATCTTCTTTTGCCATGGTCGTAAGTCAACAGAATAATTCTATCGTTTCCAAGAAACCGCTTCATACCTACGTCAAAACGCAAAAGGTAAACAAATGTGGGGCCACGAAGTCTGCCGAGATTTTACCGGAAAAAGCTTTGGGTAGTACTAGCTCACTGGTGACTATTGAACCACCTAACGATGAAGAGGTGAAGATCGAATCAGGATGGACGACTGTTCGAAATAAAAAAAATAACAGGCAACCCAAAGAGGTCAGAGTGTGTACAAATACAGAGTTGAAGGCAATTCAAGTTAGTGATCGCAAAAAATATCTACAAGTTTGGCAACTGCATCCGGATACCACTCTTGAAGCAATAGCCGATCACGTCAAAAATGTATGTGGACCAGATGTTCAAATAAAGGTGGACAAAATCAAACACAAAATCAAGGGAGATTATTCGTCGTTTGTTGTTGGAGTTCCAGAAAAGTGTTTTGATAAGTTGAACCAGACCGAAATCTGGCCAATGAATGCAGAGTTTAGTGAGTGGATATGGTTTCGGAACTCAAATAGAACAAAATCAAACATATTATAGCCATAACATCGCTATATTCTATCAAAATGTACGAGGTCTACGAACTAAACTGGATGAGTTCCGAACCAACATTGAGGCATTCAATTTCGATTTATTGGCGGTAACGGAATCTGGTTGCAATATATCCATAGAAGATCCTGAATTAATTCCGCCGGGATATCAAATACGGAGTATTTGAGCAGGCGATCGAGCGGATGGTCGGAAGCAGGGAGGAGCGTTTTTAGTAGCCACACACCGATATGAGTTGCGACAAGTAGGTACTAATCGCGGACGCTTCGATAGACACCTGCATTTTGAAATGGTCAGTGCAACGGTTTATTTCAAAAATAGATTTTTGTTTTTATGTTGTGTTGTTTACATACCACCAGGGAGTTCTGAGAATGACTATTTGACTTTATTTAGATTAATAGAGAAATTATGTGATAGATATGGAGAAATAATTGTTATTGGTGATTTTAATTTGTATTCGTGTCCTATACTTAAATGTTAAAAATTATTATGAATATTTTGTGTCCTATTGCGAATTCACTCAAAGTAACACAGTACCAAACTATCTTGGTCGTCAGTTGGATTTGGTTTTGAGCTCAGGTTTTAGCGGGAAAGTGACGGTGGTGGCGGCCGACGACGCGCTCGTGCCCGTCGACTCGCATCACCCGCCGCTCGCGGTCAGCGTGCACTGCACGCGCACGCTTCCCGCATCTGCCGCCGCCGCGNACGCGCACGCTTCCCGCACCCGCCGCCGCGGCGCCGCCGCGTCCTCTGCCGGTGGTATTCAGGCAGCGCGTAGTGTTAGGCCGCAATGGAACTTCTATCGAGCCGATTACGAGTTGTTATACTCTATGCTGGCTTCCACTGATTGGAGTATGATTTACGACATGCATCATTTGGAGGATATGTTCAACATTTTTTATGATAAACTGAGTGATATTTTAGATAAGTAGATGTGTACCACGGAAGAAGCTTAAACGTGAAAACTTTCGATACATTTATCCCGAATGGTACACTGCAGATATTAGGTATAAGCGATATAAAGAATAAAGCTAGATTTCATAAAACTTTCAAAAAAACAAAGCTGGATAGCGATTATTCTGAATTTTCAAAGTTCAGAGCTCGCATTAAAAAATCAATAGAAATTGCACACAAAAAAACAAGGTTAAAATTTAAAATCAATTTTCAAAAGATCCAAAAACTTTCTGGCAGTATATTAGGTCAAAACGTAGTAGGTTAAATAAGCAAATTATCATAGAGAATGGTCAACATCTTTCGGATGAGGAGGGTGCTCGACATTTTGCAACATTTTTTGAGTCAGTGTATAATAAAGAGCGGCCGCGACTGGAGGCACGGGCGGCGGAGGCGGAAGCGAACAGCGCGCGAGTACACATCGAGACCCTCAGTCTTCAAGAAGTAAGGGAAGCGCTCATAAAGCTGAAGCCAAAGCGCTCATCTGGCCCCGATGGCATTCCAGCTTTTCTTTTTAGAGACTGTGGCAGAGTACTCGCTGAGCCTCTGAATCATATTTTTAACACTTGTTTAAAACAAGCAACGTTTCCGCCTAGGTGGAAAATCACTCGAGTGATTCCGGTTCCCAAAGGAAAGTCAGGTCCGGATATCAGTGGCTACAGACCGGTTGCAGTGTTGTCAACACCGGCAAAAGTCTTCGAGTCTGCCATCCAACGCTGTGTGCAGGCTCAAGTGAGCGCACAGCTGTCGGACGCGCAGCACGGCTTCCGGCCGGCGCGCAGCACTGCAACTAATCTTCTTAACTTTATGGCGAGGGTGGTGCCGGCCGTCGATGCTGGTGTACAGGTAGACGTGGCATATTTTGATTTCAAAAAGGCGTTTGATACCGTCGACAATGATGTACTGCTAATGAAGTTGGCAAAAATTGGCTGTACTCAAACCCTCTTACAGTTCTTTGCCAGCTACTTGGAAGATCGACAACAGTATGTCGACTACAACGGGTTCGAATCCAAGCCATACTACACCAGGTCAGGCGTGAGCCAGGGCAGCAATTTGGGTCCTCTTGAATTTATTTTAATGATAAATGACTTACCAGACGTGGTCAAACATAGTTTATGTTTATTGTTTGCAGATGACCTCAAATTGCTGCTCGAGGTCAGGAGTGGGTCGGACTGTGAGAAATTGCAGGAAGACATAGATAGAGTGGTAGAATGGAGCTATAGAAATAAACTGTTTTTCAACACAGCGAAATGCTCTGTAATGACATTTACGCGCGCGAAGACTACCTTAGTCTACGATTATAAAGTAGAGGAGGCGCCGATGCAGCGAGTATCTCAGGTACGAGACCTAGGAGTACTGCTTACCCCGGATCTTACTTTCCGGGATCACATAGTTAAGATTTGCAAGAAGGCGTACAGAAACCTGGGTTTCGTCCTGAGACAGTCGCAGGGATTTTCGAACCTTACCACGCTTAAGGTGCTCTATGACGCGTTGGTGAGAAGTCACTTAGAACACAGTGCGGTGATTTGGGCTCCTCATGAAGCGAAATACAATGTCATGCTGGAGCGAGTACAGAATAAATTTACAAGACACTTGTATTTCAAACTTTATGGAGTTTTCCCATTTTACCCGCTGATGTATCCTACACTGTTTGTGCTGGGTATGGTGGGGTACAATGAACTCAGAGTGCGCAGGGAATTTACACTCGCAGCGTATGTGCTAAAGCTCCTGCGTGGAGTTCCACATAACCCGGGAGTGCTGCGACACCTGAAGCTGTGCGTGCCGGACCGTGACGTGTGGAGGCGGCGGCGACCGCCACTGCTGGCCGTGCCTGTTGCCAAAACCAACCTGCTGTCAAAAACACCCCTCACCCGCACATTACGTGTACTAAATGAAGTGCATGAGAGGACAGACATATTTTCGTGCAACTTGAGTGAATTCGCAAGAGTTTTGTTGAATTTTTGTTCCTTATATTTAAGTTTAGTGTTTTAATTATAGTATTAGTCTTAAATTATTTTCAAATTATCACTACCACTACTGTATTGGGTCTGCCTGTAAAGATAGTAAGATAGTGTGTTTATAATAAATAAATAATTAAAAAAATAAAAACTATTTTTTTTTAAAGAATTTGGGAAAAGGGCAAATAGGATTTAGTTAGACATACATGTGGACAAGTTTGAGGATACCATAGAAATATATTATATCTATGGAGGATGCAGAAGTGCGAGCTAAGGGAGCTTGAAAGTTTTAGCAGCACTACTTTATACCACAAACAGGAATTATTTAGTCGAGCTCCGCAGAAAGAACGAAGCGAGCGTATGTCTGCTAACACCCTCCGTCTATATTTTGCGTTCTTCCCATTGCAAACTGACCTCTACTTACAAAACTTGGTTTGTTTTGTTTAGCCAAAATGGGCTCTCGCTGATTTGTATCGAGGCGCAAGAGCAAACGGCGGAGGAAGAAAGTATAATTTAGTAATAAACCTACTTTTTTTTCTCTCTCTTGTGGTTACTCTCTTGCTGCTATCTGCAGTATACTCGTAGTCTGTAATGAGCCCAAGCTGGTGTCTGCATTCGCTGGGTTCTGTCCTGCACTTGAGAGGATTCCTTTGATCCCATTCCTCAGTCTTAGTTTTTTTATTTAGCGAATATAGTTGTTCGTAGGCTAGTCACACACACTGTCCCTCTTTAGTCTGTTGAACTGGATATCACCATTGTTATATTGTTATTAGGTATTTGCCATTTCGTTGGGGTGATCTGCTATCTGTTAGTCATGTGTATCTCAACTCAGATATTGTTTAATTTCTTCTCTTACAGTGGGAAGCTGAAGGTCCAGAAACGTGAATACATATTCACGTATGGGCCTATGAGTGATGATTTTAATGATTATAATTCTGTAAATAAATACGTGTTACGGTCGCGAATCATATTTTGCTCAACATACAGCCTGACACTGACTTGCAAAAAACATAAGAAAATTTGAATTTCGCGGGCTACCCTGGCGCTTCCACCAGGCACAAAAGTGTTGCAGTGGCGGTCAAAATATTGAAAAGTAAGGTTTGGGGTTTCTGGGGGTCTAGACCGGGGGGCTAGGGACTGCACCTGCCGCCTGATCCCTTCTGCACTTTTGTATGGAACAGCAGATTTATTGTTTTAGCTGACCGAGTGAGAGAGTCAAATACTCCCTTTTTTTTCTTGTTATTGAGACTATATGACAAAAACACTTAAAATAATTTGAACTTATGTGGTTTATTAACAAAATGAAAATAGGTGGAAATAAATAACATTATATATTTTCACGTCGTATTAATTTGTACATTATGTATTTTTTCTTATACGTAAATTATTATTCTAAAAAAGGCAATAACGCACGTAAATACCAATTGAGTTATAAACGAGTAGCAATGCCGTTATACTGCCAAGAAATACTGTTTCTCTTGACATATTCTAGTTTAAAATATACTTATTATATTAGTATTATTTAAATAACAACAAGTATTTAGCACCAACAGGAGAGCATAGTTTAATTTATATGTTACTATTTATAATTTAGTTAGGTACTAATATGTGAGTTAAAGAAAATTGAGATAGTCTAAATGAATCAAAACAATTTGAAACCATTGAACATTTATTCTTAGGAATGGTACTGTCTCCAAACCCATTGGTTATGAATGCCCTTAATATAGACCTGCATTCGTAAAATATACCGTAGCTTAAGCTTAATCTTTCTAAGGCATGCTGTGGCCTTCCGGGACTGTCGGGCCCACTAGTTCAACCCACGCAATACTTGCCTTCGAGAATTATCACACTTGTAACTTGTTTGGCAGTACAACGGCAAATTAAATTGTTTGACAAAATGTATTCATACATAATCATTAAACTAATTGTAACTTCCTGTGCGAATATTCGATACAGATTTTGATTTATACGTTATAATTGACTAATTATATAATATGTACAGACTAAAATATTATTAGGATATTTTAACATATGAGCTGAGTTTGTAAAGTGAATCACAGTTTAAGTAAATGGTGTTTAACCTGAAGGCCGTTACTGTAGGCGTCATAACACTAAGGCCATAATTTGACATAATAGGTAATATTTAGAATCGTTAATACAAGAACAGGTTTATGAGTAATAATATGACAAGTTTTTGATATCGGTAATATCAAACTTAAGTACACGTTTACGGTGCTAAAATTGGAAAGGTAACAATTTGTCAATAAGCAGTGCTGATTTTTTGAGAAAATATTTACAGTTACTTTGTAACAGTATTATAATTGCTCGTAGAACCTGAAATTGTTATGATGTGTTCCATTCAACATCGGGACTCCACTATTCGAGAGTGTTTCTTGCTAAGCTGTTAACTTCTGCTAATTCTTTGCCACACATTTTGATCTAATCATGCAAAAGATGGTCTCAAGCATCGGGGCGGGTATTCTCTGTAAAACTCGGAAAAACTACAATATGTCTAACGCCCTACGATTTTAATTACCAAACATAGATGTAGCTCAGTAGCACTTGCTTCTGGTTATATCGATTGTAAATAACAACTGCTGCAAAGGTGAAGGAATGGCATTATTCATCTGCAGATAGACACTCTTCTGAGCAAAAGTTAATTCCCAGAACAATTAAGAATGTATCAGAATCTGGAAATAATCTTCATTTCTTTATGCACCAGCCTGTTTCAGGCAAAAAATGCGTGAACTGGTGCGAACGAAAACCAACGATGCACGGAATCACTATAGATCAGATGTCAAATGGAACACATCTATTTTAGTTAAAGTAACATTTTAATATTTTAATGTAATTGTGCGAAAATACATGCACTTTTCAACTAGTACCATACTAAAAGATTTAAAAAATATATAAAAATACGCTACAACGTACCGCTAGGTTCAAGTTTAGATAGGACACCGATCATACAAAACAAATAAAAAATTTCATGTCAATGTTTAGAGTTTTACAATATTATCGTGCTACAGGAATGAGAGTACGTTCGACGTCGACGTATGAGTCGCACAACACTTGGCACCTTTTGAGTATTTACGCATTAACGCTACCATATCATAATATACTTAAACGTACCGGCTTTCTTCCCGAAATAGACTACTATCTAGAGGAGGCACACACTTCAGGTCGACGAAAAGGATCTCGAAAAATATAGAAATAAATACAACCTTATTCTAAAAATATACAGTCCCACCGCGCGTCTCCGTGGAAGTTGAAGTCGGTCGCGCGCAGCTCGAGTGTCGTCGCTTCTGCGCCTGCGCCTGCGCCTAGGCGCCGGATGTCGCTGCGCTACAGCCGGATGTCGCTGGACGCCGCCAGCAGCGACGTGCGTCGCCACGCGGCGTCGCGCGGCTCCTGCGCGGGCTCGGCGCCGGCCTCCTGCGCGCCGTACCGGTGCAAGCTCAGGAACTTAAGGTTGGCCACGATCGACGAATTGATCGGCCGCGTCGGGATGTTGACGGTGGTCGCGGAGCGCTCGATCCGCTTCGTCCGGCTCTCCGGCGTCAGTTCCAGCGACTGTCCCCGCCCGTAGAGTCTGGACTGACCGAAGCGGGGCGTC
>NDFZ01003941.1:31282-42953 GCA_002192655.3 Mamestra configurata
TTTTATACAGAGGTGAACGTGGATTCCACAAACACTCATGGTTACGGTAATTAATAACAAAATTTAGCGTCTTATCGTCTCCCCAACGCGCCATTTTACACACAACCAACTGACTAAGCTCACTGCTTGCTACTAACAAGCATGCTACAAAGCAAACACGTTCAGACATGCTTTAAACGCAGCCCCCACTACCCCGCTCCTCAGGTAGCGTGCTCAAAAATCAACAGTTGGTCGATTTACTAGCAAACTACTAGCTGGCATGCTATTTTCAAGCAAGGCCCAATACACACGCGCTACTTGATAGCATTTGCTCAAAAATAGCATGCTTTCGTGCTACTTTCGAGCATGTGTATCTGTAGCTTTACCTCCTTACTCGCACGAACAAAGCTTACTACACGTC
Organism: Mamestra configurata; assembly: GCA_002192655.3. Classification (NCBI taxonomy): domain Eukaryota; kingdom Metazoa; phylum Arthropoda; class Insecta; order Lepidoptera; family Noctuidae; genus Mamestra; species Mamestra configurata. The sequence continues at coordinate 31,683 of NDFZ01003941.1, forward strand.
AAGCGACTAACATTGTTTTCATACAGATGGTTTGTCTATACATGGCTATATTGAAGCCCCCATTTACAACTAATGTTTAGGAACAATCGAGCGACATTGTTTTATTTACCAGGGATATGGTACACAAGCGACTTGCCAGCGACACTGCAACACTTCATGTCTATTGAATATATACAATACTACTCTACTTGACTACAATATCCGAAAAGTGCAATTGGCCGACATTACACTGGCTGACAAGGACACACAGTAATATTAAACTTTACATACATACCCCAATCTTATCCAAGGATGCACAAAAACATCAAAATGTTGTTAAATTTTTGTTAAAAAATTTCTTTTGGCACATCATTCAGTGAACCATAAAATAGGCACCATTGGGATACACCAAAGGAATATGAGTTCAAATTGCATTGCAACAGTGAATGAAACTCACCCTTCTTTGAGCAGCACGGGCGTTTCTTGTACATTGTTGTTTTGTGTGTCTGTACTCGTGGAGATTATTTCGAGGAACTGCTTTATTGCTTGCACCTGAAATGTAAAAGTTTTTGGAAGTTGTAATATTAGTTGTAGACCCTGGCAAGGACTGAATATTTTCATTAAGTTCGGGCTCAATCCAACAATAGCAACACAGACACTGCGGTCATCAAACACGCAAGTAGAGCAGTGAATGTTTCACACGGTATCTCTATTCTAAGTCTCTTGCCGTTTCGCTCTCACTTTTTATCAACGCACCTGCCAGTATTAATTAAGAATAATCTCTCTCTTTCCTGCCTGCTACAAGATACTCTCAGAAAAAAATATTACATACATGTCTTGGCGTGCAGAAGCTGCGGTACAGTTCAGCCATGTACTCCTCCTTGCACACCTGCTGCGCAGACCGGCTGCTGACCAGGTTGCCCAGCGACTGGATGGTCTTCGAGATCAGTGTCAACGTCCGGTTCGTTTGGGGATCCTGGAAGAGATGGTGCAGGTGAGTACTGGCTACAAAGTACTGCGAGTAACCTATCTTGAGTCGAGACGGTGCTCTTACGTTGTTGATTAGTATATGTTGCAGTATGAATTGGCTTGGAAAGAATATTGTTAAGTTGAGGCGATCTGGTGCCAAGCTCATTAATCTGCAATAACCTTTAGGGGCCACCATCAGCTTCATTCTTTTATTGGTACAGTTATTAAGGATGATTCAGAAACCATGAAGCAATATTGAGATTGCTTTAAAAATAACGTCAAAAGCGAGTTCTGACCTAAGTTGAAGCTCGAACTTACTTAAAGTTCGAGCTTAAATTTTCCTTTTGATTTTATACTTTTTTCAGACTAAGTTAAGTTCTTACAACATACGACTAGGTTTCAAAGTCAATAGTCTTAATAAAAAAAAGTCGGAATAAAGATCGAAATACGAAAACTATCTCGATAAAATTCTGTCTGGACTCAAATTAGAACGTGTTTAGTAACGAAACAGTTCCACTTACAATTTGCTCCGTAGTGAGATCAAAGAGCCGGGGCCCAAGAATGGCGGGCGCGAAGAACCGCAGGAAGATGAAGCCCGACACCACGGAGTACCGCACCTCGGCGTTGCGCGGGAAGTGGCGCGCCGCGCACTGGCGCAGCGCGTCGAACAGTCGGCACATCGCCGCCGGACACGTCGCGTACGACGACGTGATCGCCGCGAACACCTGGTAACAGGACAAAACCTATTAACTCATATTATACAATACAAATATTCTTTATTGTATATATATACGAATATTTTCATCTTCTTGTAGTATCGATATGAGGTAAAGGATAGATTACCTCAAGTGATTTGATGAGATAAAATTACTACCCAGTCAGCAGATTGATAGTGTGTAAAGTGCGTGTGACGAACGCTCGTTACGGTCACGTGAATAGGCTCTTTTATTGCACCTCGACGTAAAAGTGGACTTGCTTGGACATTGGGTAGTAGACAAAGTTTGATCGACATCAATCATAATATTAATATGACAAATAACGATAAATCGACGTCCTTTAACCTCAATTTACCCAGTTGTCTGCTCTTTAAGTCAATACTACGAAATGTATCTGTCTTAGAAGCTACTTACCCGTTCAACATAGTCCTTTAAATTGGCGAGGTTGGCAGTAACGGCAGCAGTGGGCTTGACCCTCGCGGGGTCGATCTCGCATGGCCGCCGCTCCGCCAACACCGCCGCCAATGTTGGCCGCAACACTGAGCGCAGGTACGACGCGCCGCTCAGCCGCATCGCTTCGTCCATCATTTTTGAGACGAGGGTGTTCCCTCGGAATATTGTTGTTGCGTCACTACACAAAAAAAAAGAAAAAAATTTTACTTATTCAATTTTTTTCTGTAGGCTTTTAAATCTGAACTTCTAAACAAATATTATAAAGAAGTAAAATCGTTTATTTGTCCGAGGTTATCTCCGGAAGTAATGATCCGATTATAAATATAATTATTTCCTTTGATAGGAATCTATATACAATATCGTTAAGTGCCTTGTTCTTTGTTTTATAATAGTTCGGCTTAAATTAAGGGTTACTCAATAATTCAGTAGAAACATTACAGAAAACCCCAGAACATTACAATAGACGGAATAAGCAAAGGCCCGCCTTAATGTCCGTATGCGACGTTGCGTAAAAAAAACCGGCCAAGTGCGAGTCGGACTCGCGCACAAAGGGTTCCGTACCATTATCAATAAAAACGGTATTCTATGAATATTTCAAGTCTCTACCTGATGACGTTGTCAATTTCGAGCAAAAAAAAATCAGGTTTGTTGTATGAGAGCCCCCTTTAATATTTATTTTATTCTGTTTTTTAGTATTTGTTGTTATATCGGCAACAGAAAATACATCATCTGTGAAAAATTAAACTGTGTAATTATCACGGTTCTTGAGATACAGCCTGGTGATAGACGGACGGACAGCGGAGTCTTAGTAATAGGGCCCCGTTTTACCCTTCGGGTACGGAACCCTAAAAATGGTGAGAAAATGGCAAATAAATGGCAGAATAATAACGGTATTGACCGGTCGCGGGATGTAAATCAGCTGAGACGATAAGAGATAAGAGCAACGATGACGTCGCGGCTTACTCACGCACCGGACGCTGTTTACAATCAATTTTATTATGATTAGGACTGTACAGACTGATAGTAATTTAACATAATTCACGCGTGCCCTCAATCGTAATTACTTATTTGGACCCTTTTCATTTGTGTAATACCTAATTCTGGACGTAATTATTCATTTTCAAATAAGCAATTAATATATTTGATGAATAACGGTTTCTTATTGAAATGTAACAATTTCGTTAATTGGCGAAAAATATTTTTACTCCTTAATTCAACTAATAAACCATTTAAATCAGAGCACAAGCTCAGGAGGTAAAAATAAATAAATCAATGGGCACATAGACAAATGCTTCTAGAATAAATACAGTTTATATTATACAATAAATACAAAGGCAAGACTTATGCAAAAATCAACTCCCGATAAATAAATAAAAAATCTGCTGTTCAGCGCACAGTCCTTTTCCGAATCAGCATTTTTGCCGAATTGGGCATTCATCGACTTAGCTATTTTTGCCGCATAGCTCGGTAAAATATAGAAAACTGTAGATTTTAGCGTTCCGTACCTTAGTCGGCAAAAACGGAACCCTTATAAGATCATTTTGTTGTCCGTCTGTCTGTCAGCCTGCCCGTCTGTCAAGACCCTTTCTCTCAAGAACGCGTGGAGGAATCAAGCTGAAATTAATATCAGAGTCTGACACGCACTTGCCCGGTTTTTTTTAACAAATTCAGCTGGTTATTGAAAAGTAATTCTGTATTACTGGCGGATGAGATAACACTGCATACTTCGTGAAATACAGGCGCAATACTTCAATATAAAGAAAAGTATTTACTCACGTTAGTGCAGATATCTCAGCATCTGCAAGCTCCTTGACGATGGGTACAATGAGATCATGGTGAGTGAAAAGCCTTACGAGAGGTTGCGCCGCGTCCGTCTTACTCGACACTATCTCCCCCAGTATGTACACTGCTGACGCTGTTATGGGCTGAAAACATACATTTTTTCATTATTATTACCTACTAGCTTGGTTTCTTCTGCCTCTTCCAATTAAATTGGAAGTAAATAAGGTCTAAAGCAACATGAAAATGTTTTTCCACATCTGGGGCTGTCACATAATATATGTATATATTTTACCGGATAATTACAAACTGCGTAAGATTGTAATAAATCTTTATTAGATTATAATTAATCGATGTATTATGAAAAAAACGTTTTGTATAAAATGAATTCCATCCAAATTCAATAGTTTCCATTAAATCCGTGCCTTATTGAGAAAAAATAGTTTACAATTTCTCGCGATATTTTGCAATCTTACGGTGTATGCAATTTTCCGGCGTCATTTACACACGATAAAAAAGTAAACATGCCACTCGTGTTATAGAGCCTTTTAAGTATATATTTTTTTGTCTTTTTCTCCTTCCACCTTTCCTTTAGTCTTCTTTCGATTAATATTAATATTTTTGTTCTGTCAGTCTTCAGGAACAACAACAGATTTTGGAGATCGTTGAAAATTAGTTTGCAAATGAACAGAAAACACGATTACATCATTAAATTGTTCTCGTTCCAAAGCAAGCCTTACCTTCTGATGAACACTCCTTAGAAACAGTTCCTCGAGTGTTCGATAGTGTTGCAATGGGAAGACGTGGTCCACTGTGTACTGCAGCAGCAATCGCAGCGAGCCCAGCGTGGCGCTGCCCGCCGCCGACAGCCGAGTGCCGGGCGGCGTGGCGCCCCGGGACAGGGCTCCACCCGCACGGGACGTTAGGAAGAACCTGCGGATACAACACTTTATGTTATTCTGTAACTAGGTTGTGAAGGACAGATAGGCAGTCGCTCTATGTAAAGTACTGGCAAGCTGCATCCATGCTACAGTGGCAGCGGGCCCCAACGTAATTGGAAAAGAGCTAAGCAGATTAAAAGTGGAAGTGTAATGAAGAAGAATCATATAAGAAGCACTCTCTCTGAATAGTTTGTCTCTTACCAAGCACGTGAAGGTATCGGCGAAGGTTGCCGCAGCTGTAACCGCACCTCGCCGAGAAAGATCGGCGTCGCGGCGTCGTGCCACACCGACACTCTGGCCTCGCAAGCCACCCCCGCCTGAAATAGCAAGAACAAACAAATTAATTACGAATATCGGTATCAAACAAGAATCTTTGAAGAGGAAAGCAAAAGTCAAATTGACTTACCGTTTGTGAGCCATCTTTATCCTTCGGGTCTGCGTCCATAACGAGATCAAAACAAAAAATTTCGTCAAATTGTGGATTAACAGTCTTCTTTTTAGGTTTCGTACGTTTTTCAACTCTTCGTCCGTTCGAATATAACAACGTGACGAGAGCAAACGGGTCACACTGTCCATTCTTAGTGGTTAGCTCCGAGCACTCCAGCACTCGGAGGCGCAGGGTGTCGTGTCCTACGCGCGCGGCGCAGTGCCTCTCGGGGTCTGACCAGTAGTCAGCGGCGGTGGGGGTGGGCGAGGCGTCCGACTCGGGCATCGCATGCATGGGCGGCTTCGTCCGCGCCGCCCACTGCGCCCGATCCTTCAAACTCTCTGACCGCGACAACGACAGAGCCGGCTCCGTCGCGACCGCACTCAGCAGCTTCTTGCTCGTGGAACTCGAGCAAGAACCAAATCTCATACTCTCCTTACAATATTCAGATAATCTTACGAGGTTATTTCCTTTTGTTTTTGTCGAGCAGTTATCTGCTGCAGTGGGGTCCGGGTCGGGAGGCTTCGGTTCCATTCGTAACCTCTTTCTAGAGTCTTCGACAGTGAGTTCAATGTATGCCTTTCCTTGGACCTCTGAGTCTGCGTCAACCGGTCGCAACGCAAACCAGTGGTCTTTATTATTGTATCGGTGCAGATCTTCTCGTTTGATGGCCACTTTTCCGAGCACTTTGTCCTGTTTGAGATGCTTGTCACGATCGAACACGTATATGGAAAGGTATCGAAATCGTCGCGGCACCTCGAATTGGAACTCCTCGCCGAAGAATGGACTGAAACAAAATAACAAAATTATTAGTTGGTGTCGTTCAGGTATGAGTTGTGTATGAGTTGTGTGGACTTTGGAGGGACTTTATCCGAGCTATTATTTGTGGAATATTACATCCGACAATCGTTATCAAGTTTTCGAGTGCGCGATAATTTATAGCCGGGTGGCAGCCTAGTTGTAGACGCGTGGGGTGCCTGTCTTACACGAGTAGAGCCAGTTTTGCCACCCACAACTAAGTGAATCATTTTCTGAACTTATGTTTTATTAAATCTTATCAGATTTTGTTATGGTACCTGTACGTAGGAGCCATAATTATATTTTCGGTGGATATTTTTTTATCATTTATCAAGAGATAAATAGGTTTTTAGCAAACCAATATCCTGAGGAATTGAGGATAATAGTTTAAGTTTAATTTACCAATTTGCAGAATCGAGTAAATGCTCCGACGAAACAATAAAACGACTTAATGAACTGCGGCGCCTGACGCCTCCAAGAAAACGGCTTTAAACTTTATAAATGTTGAATTTAATCTAAATGGAAAACATTCAAATGTTGAACATGATTGCTTTTGGCCCTTAAATTAATTCAACAGCTCAATTAAATGGAATCGGTGGTTTTCGAGAACCTTAATCCTAATAGCGTTTAAATTGATACAACACTCTGATGTGTTTCTAATCAAAGAATTTCATTAGGCCATATTCTTCAACCGCTAACTAAACATAATATATAAGCTACCAATGACCAAACGTCGCGGTCGGTCGTAACAACTGAATGAAATTAAATTTGGAACACTGAATCATTTCCTGGGTTACCGAGTACTCGAAATCCCGGACAAGTAGGGTCATAAAAGACGAAGTAGGCAAAAGTTATTCAATTTTCTAGTATGTAAACAACGCTGTTTTCATGATGTAAGACCAAGTTGCACAGTGACGTATGCGTGGGATTGCCTTATTCAAAGGAGAAAGTTTGACATTCCCGATGAAATCTCATCTCACAGCCTAATAATAAAGCACGTGCATACACTTGAAAGTGTTTGCATTATGGGAAAGGAATGATTATTGTAATGCTATAATTATTTTATGAAAAATGAGAACGGAATTGCAAAAAAATGAGAGTATGGAATTTAGTGAAACTTTTTTCTGTAAGTACTCGGAAGTATGGCCGTTTAAAAAAAAAGGTTTGCTTTTTCCCGCGACTTCGGGGTATATAAAAAAAGAATCCTATGTCATTCTGGAAGTCTTATGTTATTTAGATCGGTTTAGCGGCTTATCCTTGAAAAGGTAACAAGCGCAGAGTTAACTTTCGCTATTAAAATATTAGTATGGATGGATGGATTTAGCTATAGTTTTATGATATCATCCATCATCAGCATCACCAACCGATTGCACCCATAGGCCTCTCTTTGTTTATGCAAATCTTTGAGCAAATTTTCTTAGTAAAAAATCGAATCTAACTTAGAAAAGTGTTGTAAAAATGCTTTAAAAGTTCAGATAGTTCTGGCAACCCTACTGAATTAACAATATCTATACTTTCCGAACGAGCATTACGTGTAGCTATTTGTAAAACATGATAATAACTCAATAAAGGGGTTTATTGACTCGTTTGGAGTGTACGTAGGTATAAGAAGCTTGCAGTGTATCGAGTCGGCGGCAGGCTCGCAGGCGCATCCGGCGCCGGCGCAGTATTTATAAACCGGAGGCGGAACCGCACCAGCTGAGCGGGGGCGGCCCAAGCTCACTTGCCATTGCACATACTTCACGCCTCTAATTTAAATATGTACCTTGATTTGATTAAGTACGAGCACTCATTCAATAACCAGGATACGTAGCCAATACTACTATTGACTTGGCTATATTTATTACAGCTCGTGATGTGCTTTAATCTTCGTCAATATAGGACACGACTGACAATGCTTTGTTATCTATGCATCCTAGTATTATTCATAGAACCTGGATGACCGAGCTTTGCTCGTTTTTTTTTGGTTAACGTTATCTAAAAATACTAGCTAGATCGATTTACCGCCCCTGAAACCCCCAGCATACTAAATTTCATGAAAATCGTTGGAGCCGTTTCCGAGATTCAGATTATATATATACAGATATACAAGAATTGCTCGTTTAAAGGTATTAGATTATAATATCTTAAAACAATAAAACTTATTGTTTTATTTTTTAATCAATCAATTAAATCTGCACGGAGCGTTTAGTGGGTCGACTCACGATGACGCATTTTTGAATGAACTCCGGAACACCTTTATTCGTATACATGTTGTCGGGCCGGGAGCACAAAATAGCACATGTTAGAAACCAGAGCAATGCACTTAAGACTGCCACCGCTCCGGCCGGGGACTGCTCAGGCGCAGGCGATGATCATTTTACGTGCCACGAAGTTCCGGGCCCAATTTATCACTTAAAAGCTTCCGTTTAATGTTGGAGAGCTACTGACGCAATTTTTACGAGTCTCTCGAAGTCTCACGTCATATTTTTTTGGATGCTGATCTATTGCCGTTTCAGGGCGTACCATTTTAGTTGTTTGTAGTTATAATAATTGTTTGTGAAGCTTTTTTTAAGAATTTGTTTTAAAAATCCCAAAGCGTCATTTGGAATACATTGTCGGGTTTTTGGATTTTCTGTTGACAAAGGGAGATTCCTTAATTGACATTCCAAATATGTGCGTTAAGGTAAATTGTGGAATTTAAATAATTAGCCACACCTTTAGGAATTTTATCTTAAACACATTTTGTTAACAGCAGAGAGTCGTTATTCCAAGGAGAGGACAGTCACAAAGCATACACAAGCGACTAATATGTAGGTATATTATCAGTACATAGTTAGCGAGGCACAGATAGTTTGGACAGAGGCACATAGTAAGTGCAGTGATAAGGTATCGCGAGACAAAGAACCCATTAAATGAACTCGGCGAGTGACGTGACACTTCCTTCGATATCCGCCAGTCCACTGCGGCCTCACCTCTTGGGTCACAAAATCATTATCGCTTCCGTTCATTAACAAGCAAAACAGACTATCATTACAAAATGACAGATAAACAATGAAACGTATGGACGTTTTCTACTTCAACGGAGGTGTAATCATAACGGAAACTATAGATTTTAACTGCTTTATACTTTTAGGAAATCCCAGTTATATTTAAAAACTTAATATGATGCGGTAGGTATTCGCACTCAAAGAGAACCGTCAAAAATACCAACAGGATAAATTTAATTCATAGGACACCAGTTACAGTTGAGTTGTTATTTTAGAATGAATTAGGTTATTACGTGAATTTCTGGTTATGACAAGATTGCGGTGGCGTGGGCCGTTCCCACAACTAATCAGGGGGAGCGTAACCGGCGGCATTAATTAAAATCATTGCTGCGGTGCGGCTGTCTTTTATTAATTCTAAAAGCTGAATGGCAAAGGGGGTGAAGCGGAAGGGACGTTCCGCGTCGACGCACGCGCACCGGAAGCGCGTCCGGGACGTGGCGCGCCGCAGCGCCGCCCTCCCTTACAGCACAATAGCGCCTCCCCCGAATTATACGCGCTATCAAAAGCCGCACCGCGACCATGAATTAATTGTGACTAATGTTTAATTGATGACAAATCATTCAACACGCGAGGCGAGGCAGAGCAGGTGGCTTTCAATTGAATGTTTTTATACAGGTTATATAATGGTTTATGATATAAATGAACTTCCATAGCCGACTTGGTTTATACGTGAACGTTGTTCATGTTATAAAGTGACGAATAGGTTATTTTCAAGGAAGTCTAACAGTACTGTAACGTATGCTGATCTAGACATGCGGTAGCGTGTCCAGCCAANGAATGGTTTATGATATAAATGAACTTCCATAGCCGACTTGGTTTATACGTGAACGTTGTTCATGTTATAAAGTGACGAATAGGTTATATTCAAGGAAGTCTAACAGTACTGTAACGTATGCTGATCTAGACATGCGGTAGCGTGTCCAGCCAACTTCAAAGAAAAAGGAACTGGCGACGCAGCAGTCCGCAGCCAGCCGTGTGTACCTAATATTATCCATATTACCATCTTGAGCTACTTTTGACCCTTTCACTCGAAACCTATTTAACCTATATATATGAAATTTGGCACAGTTATTGATACATTAACGCTTATAATTCGGCATTTCGGAGATCGTATTCAACAAAGAACTCCACCGAAGCTGAAACTCCTATCCTTGTAAATGCACACATTAAAATGGGCACTATTTTAATGGGCACGGGATTATTTTATTCCTGAGTGACACATGCTCGTGAAAGCGCCGGAAGTAATACATATCATATGCAAGAGATTAGGAGTGTGCGCTTGCACACTTTCGTGACGACACATTAATGTTTCGAAGAAAGTTACACATCCATCGTACATTCGTACGTACCTAGTGCATTAGACTAGTGTTTCTAAACTGTTTTAGATCGTATGTTGACCGTAAGCTTTACTACATTATTATTTCTTTAATCATGAACCAAATGAGTTAATTATTATAACAAGTACATACAGAAACATGCACAATAGTACATTCCATAAAAACAATAAAATATTTCATAATTTGTTTTGCAATTCCAGGTACCAACGTGGCAACAATTTGTACGGCCGTAGTACAACGTACAGAGTGCATTAATTACTTCAATTAAACGTATCTGCGGTATCTGCCACTTAAATGCTTCATTCATGGAGTGGGGAAACCTTGACCTATTAAGTTGTTTGCTCTCCCTAAATGTTGGTAATCGGTTCTCACACGATAACGGGCGGAAGCGACACCGGACACCGGACAATGGATCCGTTATTATTATGTCAATTCTGGAGCGAATATAACGTTCCCGTTTTGTAGAATTCGTGAAGGGCCGTTTGGACAGGAAACTTTGGAATAGTAACGGCTAAATCAAGGGCATGTTGTAGCACATTATTATGTGGAAACTAGATAAATTATTAGAATAAAGTTGTTACGGCCCATAAAAGTTAGCTCTATCGGTGATGAGTCTGATGACAGTTGGTGACAGAGAGATAGTATATCTATGGTTCGATTTTTAATTGTATTCAGTAACATGACAGTTCGAAGACAATTTTTAATAGTATAAATCGTGTTTTTAAGACAGGTTATTAAATTTAAAATAATACAAAGCTTACACCAACCCACTATCTTTTTTTTTTGTCAAAGTCTGAACCCCACTGACGGTTGAAACTGTCAAGTTACTGAATACAATAAAAA
>NDFZ01003942.1:9354-42986 GCA_002192655.3 Mamestra configurata
CCCCCCCCCCCCCCTCCCCCCGGAAGAAGTCATCTGATGATTTCCCATTCTTAAATCCTTAAAAAAAGACGGATGCTATTTATATTCCAGATTTAAAAAAAAATCTTTATATTTTATGTAACAGTCAGTAAAATTTCTATGGAAAGTAGTTGTTGCATGAATCGCGTCGCGCATGTCTGTGGATGCCTTTATGATAAATGGGAACTGGCTTGATTTTCGTTAACCTACTTTAATCATAATAAAAATATGCTTTCAGGTGTTATGAGCGTAAAACCACTACGTTTATTCAAAAGATCAAAATCAGAAGTAATTTCTTCAAATTAGGGTGAGAGCCAGCATTATTTGAACGGCAATGTATTACATATTACCACGTTACGTTACATAAAACGCTCGCCCGTCACCACTTCCTAGTGTTGTATACCTGACTATGCCACTGCCACAGGCGCCAGTATATGGAAAGTCTGAAGAAGCTGAAAGGTGGAATACGTGTACTTCGGCAAAGACTGAATGACGCATACTTATCAATCTGCACATCTTGGATTGCACCGAACAAGTAGGTAGTGCCAAAGCACTGTTTGGTATTTGGCAAGAGTAGAGGTGATTAAAAATTTGTATTCGCACTATGTTGGTCTATGGTGTGAGTCACAGGACCAATAGGACAGATTAAAAAAAAACTCGTGTCTAGTCGACGGACTAGACACGAGTTTTTTTAACCGTTTTTTGAAATCTTACTGACGAGTAAGATTTCAAAAAACGGTTGGATACGTTTGTAGGTTTACGTATCCGAAGGGTAGCTGTTCGTCCGTCTGTCTATCAGCGGGCCATATCCCAAGAACCGTAATGGGCAGACAGTTGAAATTTTCATAGCTCAGTGTTCATTTCTATTGCCGCTATAACAACAAACAATAATAATAATTTAAAAAAAAATAAAAATAAGGGACACATAATACAAGAAACGTGTTTTTTTTTTCGGTTTATGGTACGGAACCTTTCGTGTGAGAGTCCAACTCGCTTGGTCGGTTTTTGTCTTATGTCACGTAATCAAAAAGTTGTGCGTTAAGATTAATGTCACGTCTATGTACAAGCTCCTGAACTTGTCAGATGCGTTTTAACTTTTCAAAAAATGCATGTCCATTATTTTTGGATAATCCGACCGACTAAATGGAACCATTTTTTTTCACCCAGGAAACATCCCTTAAAATAAATGAGCTTTTTAACGAAGTCCGTTCACTTTCAGTGATTCAACGTTATAAGGGTGTGCTGATCGCATTTCTATTTGCCCCTTCATTGAGCACCCTAAGCAGACTCATGGCGCCATCTAAATTATCACGGACATCCCTAATAGACTGGGGATCTGCTAAAGATATCTAATGTTAGTATATGTGTGACAGGATACAGAACATTACATTTAAAAAGTATGTGTGACCGTTATATATATTTTTTTTTATTATACGAGTTATGTTTTAATTTAGCTTAGGTTTAAAATGGCTGTACGTATGTACAAAAATCATCTAACAATTGGGGCCAAATTAGAACTTTTACCATAGATTTGCTGGCCAGGGAAAGCAACAGACGAAGACACGTATGAACAAATGGTGGACATTCCACCCACACAAAACGTCAAAACGTTTTGGGAACACATTCATTGTGCGAGTTAAAGAGTGGAACCCTGCCTGAGTCTGTGTTTCCTGATAGCTACAACCTGGGAGTATTTAAGTCAAGAGTGNACGTACAGTTAAAGAGTGGAACTCTGCCTGAGTCTGTGTTTCCTGATAGCTACAACCTGGGAGTCTTTAAGTCAAGAGTGAATAGGTTACTGCAAGGCAAGTGTGCTCCANGCGAGTTAAAGAGTGGAACCCTGCCTGAGTCTGTGTTTCCTGATAGCTACAACCTGGGAGTATTTAAGTCAAGAGTGAATAGGTTACTGCAAGGCAAGTGTGCTCCATCTACGACCACATCATCGCTTACCAACAAGTGAGATAGTGGTCAAACGAGTGCCTATCAAAAGTAAAAGAAAAAAACTAGGGGGTTAATATCTATTAGTTATAATTCAAAGTNGCAAGGCAAGTGTGCTCCATCTACGACCACATCATCGCTTACCAACAAGTGAGATAGTGGTCAAAAGAGTGCCTATCAAAAGTAAAAGAAAAAAACTAGGGGGTTAATATCTATTAGTTATAATTCAAAGTCATTATCAGCACTTTAGCCCAAAGATGTCCACTGCTGGACATACATACTCCTTCAAACGTCACCACTCTTCTTACCTAAGAAGATACGTTATTATATCAAAGAAATATAATGCAAGCTAAGACTGCTTAAAACTGTAAATAAATATGTTTTATAATCCCGTTGACATTTGAAATTATTACAAGAATATAAACTCCATCTTTACGAGGCACAAGTTACTCATCGTATAATAACTATAATTTTCGCATAATTATANTAATTATATTAAAGGAATATAATGCAAGCTAAGACTGCTTAAAACTGTAAATAAATATGTTTTATAATCCCGTTGACATTTGAAATTATTACAAGAATACAAACTCCATCTTTACGAGGCACAAGTTACTCATCGTATAATAACTATAATTTTCGCATAATTATACAGACGATTTACCTACTATAATTTATTAGATATTTAATCATGTGTCTAGTAGAGGCTTAATTATAATATGCATATAAAACGGATGAATGTAAAAAAACTAATACGCTTTAAACGCTTAAACTTTTCAGGATACATAAAGTTGCAGTTTACTATGTGAAGAAAAAAAATACGTAGACGTTTTTAAAATTGACATCCGGCGCTTGCTCCTTGGGTAGCCATCTTCGCTACCAACCTGAACGACTGAGTCTGGCCAATGGTTTCACCGGTTGCAGACAGCCCTATTTATAATTACTTTTTAACCATTTTCTTATATAGNTCAGTTTACTATGTGAAGAAAACAAATACGTAGACGTTTTTAAAATGGACATCCGGCGCTTGCTCCTTGGGTAGCCATCTTCGCTACCAACCTGAACGGTTTGTGAACCAATGGTTTCACCGGTTGCAGACAGCCCTATTTATAATTACTTTTTAACCATTTTCTTATATAGTCTAGCTTTTGCCCGTGACTTCGTATGCGCATATTCCGTTTTTTCCCGTTCCCGTAGGAATTTAGAGCACATCCCAAGGAATCTACATGCAATTTCAGCTTTCTACGACCAGTAGTTTCGGCTGTGCGTTGTCTGTCAGTCACTCACACAGTAACGGAAGAATTTCAAGCTCCCGTGGGAATATAATCTGATTCTAATTTAAATTTATCCACAGAGAAGAATAAACAGAATTCAAACTCAGCATAATGGTTAGAATTTTTATGAATAAGTTTGTAAGAGCAAAGCTGAATTTAGCTAAAGTAATTTTGCAAACTTGTGTACAGTTTGCCCCCATATAACGCGCCGTAACGTTTATCTGTACCCCCCTAAACGTTACGTATCACCCAAGTGACAATTTTTAACTAAAAGTCACAATTATGTCTACTACTCTCATGTTACCAATTTTTTAAATTAATAAATGTCATTTCAAGAAAAATATTGATGTTTATTTTTGTTTGGCAAAATTACTTCTGTTTAGTGATTGTGTAACTCGAAAATATGTTTAGTGAGCTAGCGTTAAACGCGTTGTTCGAACACCCCTCTCGCCCCTGTAACGCATCGTAACGTTTTACAAGACCCCCCTCCCCCCAAATTGCGTTACGTAATACTTGATCGCCCCCCTAGCTTCATTATAGGATCTTGTAATGCCAAGTACTTATTACCAATAGTCGGTACCTAATGTTGGCATGTCTGTAAATCTTATCATAATTATCACATTTACGCTCCGCTGCGCGGGTTAATATATCACTTTAATGGTATCATTGTAGTTTTAAGTTATTAGGCCTAGTTGCAGGAAATGATCTAGATTTCGATGTGTTGCTTGTAGATCTATCGTCTACATACAGAATAATAATTTCTTAATCTAGAAATCTAGTCCAAACCTAGTGTACCTGTCACCGAAAAATTGCAAACGCCGTAAGATTGTAAAATATCGCGTGGAATTGTAAACTATATGTAACTATATTTTTAATAAGGACACGTAGATATTAGAAACTATTGAATTTAGATGGGATTAATTGTACACAAAACGATTTTTACATAATATATCGAGAAATTATAACCTTATAAAGATTTATTACAATCTTACGGAGTCTGCAATTTTCCGGTGACATATCAATAAGAATCGTTATATTCCTAGTATTTTCCCGCATATGTTAGGGTCAGATTCCCCGACCAGATGTAGCTCAATACCAGTATTTTACGTCGAGAGGCTGCTTTTCTGACTTCCACAACCAAGTTACTGGGGAACACAATGCCGCGTAGGACTGGTTGACAAAACATAATAAATAATGGGATATAATGTTCATATTTATCGTTTTCTAACAAATACTTTCTTTTTTTCAGGTAAGTGTCATGGCCGACTTATCACGAATCACAAGGACATCTGTCGGGCTGGGTAAAGTACAACAACCTGCCAATCGATGTTTTATGCCTATCTCATCTGATTTTTTGATGCTATCTTTTCGATTTATTAATCCTTTTTCGTCATAGTAATCTGTAGGTACTCAGAGTACCTACAGATTACTACGACGCCGTACTCACTCTATACTAATATGCGAAAGTTTGGAGGGAAGGATGTTTGTTACTTAATCACGACAGAACGGCTGAAAGGATCTTGATGAAATTTCGCACAGAGGTAGATTTTAGTCTGGAATAACACACAAGATACTTTTTATTTCGGGAGTATGTTCCCTTGGGGTAGTTTTCGACATACACGCGGGCGGCAGCTAGTTCGTCATAATTTTCTTGTTATTATGCTAAAGTAAATACTGATGAACTACTTCAAATTTTAAACGTGATTGTTTTTAGTAATTCATAAACAGTCAGGTTACAAATTTTATTTACACAAACGTAACTAACAATGGGCTCTTTGTCATGTTCCATTGTTGTTTTGCACAAGCTCATAAATCTCAAAGAGCTTATAATTTACCGCGTTCTGTTGCATAACCCACAATGAGTTTTTGTGCAAATGCAAAAATGTACGATTACCATCATTTATTAGCATAACAATTAACAATCGGCTTTTTTCCAAAGCGACAGTCAAAGGACATAGTGCATTGTTTGCGAACCAGCGGCGCCAGCGCACGGGGCGCCGCACATCCGCTAGTGACGCTCCATGTTGTGTCGATAAACCCGCCAGTCATAATAATCGAACGTTTTCGACTGCACACAATACCTTGTTGCTAGTTTTGGTGGCAATATTATTGACATATCGCGTAGCCTGTATTGTTTATATTATGCGTTCCAAGTTAAACGGCAGCTGCCGTTGGTATTGTTTTCCAAGTAGATCATGAGATTCATAGTTGAATAGAAACATTAACTAGAAAGAGAAATGTGACACGCATTTGGCGCTATAAAGGCATTAAACATTGATAGTTATTTGTAGGGATTGTGCATTTATCGATACATAATGCAGTCGGTTGGTTGCGCTTGGCTTGTCGCCTGCCGACCTCATTCCAGGGCTGCGGCACGGCGCCTGTCTCGATCGACGATTAGCAACACTGCACGCCCATCACTATTGTCTTTTTCACGACCCGACGTGATAATTGTTTCACCAGCCGGCGAGACATTTGACATAAAACTGCAGTTTTTATCTTACGTGTTTAATATTTATATACAAGCAATTTGTTATGATGATAAACAGGAACATTTAATATTTCGCAATTTAAATTGTAAATAGACACTATTTTCCGTCATACGTACTTTATGCCGGTCATTAGTACCGTGGTGTAGCATTAATCATCACAGTTTTATTTTGCAGCTCATATTACGCAGCTCCTATATCTGTAATTGTCCGCAACGTTGGCGCCACTGTTCTTTGGCCGTCTGCCACTGCAATAGGTTTTGGTTCACGTGATTAATTTTGAAATCCTAACATTGACATTATTAATGCAATAAAACCATCTTTATAATCTTTCAATGCATCAATGTTGTCACAGAAATACGGACGTGAAAAGTTATTAGCTGGTACGCTAATACACTGTGGCAAAATTTGTTTTGGAACCGAGCCATTATTCCCACAAGCATTTGAGTTACGTTCTATTGAAATATCCGTGAGATGTTTACAATAACTCCACTTAAATCAATTACATTTCATTAAACAAAATTCAAGGTTTGTTTGGCGCGCTAACGTTAGACTTCTACTTTTAATTTATGTTCGCTTTTATAATTAGGTATAGTTATCAAAGTATCGATAAAAACTTCAGTCATTGGCGTCGGGGCGGCGGGCCGTGACTCGTTTTATATGCACTTGGCGCGACGCCACCGGTGACCTCATTGCGCGACCGTTTTTGGCGCCACTGTCGCTTATAATGATCCCTATCGCATCGATGACATGCCAAAACGCGATCTCTAAGATCTCTATCGATGTTTATTTGCAAATTGAATGCGCAGCACTAGTGTCGAATTCAGCGATAGAAACGTGATTTCTATTTGTCTAGTAAATTAATATTTACTTATGATTTATTTAATCTACTCGTGGTTTAAATAAATTTTGTTTATTGATAATGGAAATAGTATTTGATTTGTACTAAATTCGTTGGCGCCTCCGCGTTTTGAAATAATGATCACAATTAATGTTTTGGGCGACAAATATTTAGTACGAAGTGTTAAATATTGTTAATGGTTTGGTTTAAACGGTGATATTATATTTTAGTAGCCATTATTGCAAGCTGTGTACTTAACAAATGGCTATGCGTAGGTTTTAGTAAGAAATCGTGACAAGTAAGAGAGAGACCAAGTGTTTAAATAAAATTGAAACTTTTTATTTATTACATTCGCTTATTGTCCACCACTTGATACTTGTATACATTAAGCTAGACGATAAGTAACATTTTCATGATAGAAAGTTTAGTGCCTAGTTTTTATAGTTCCAACGGAACCCTATCACTAAGCCTCCGACATCCGTCCGTCCGACCGTCAGTCTGTCTGTCAGCGGGCTGTATCTCAAGAACTGAAATCGGTAGACTGTTGAAAATTTCACAGATTGTATATTATTTCTATTGCCGCTATAACAACAAATAATAAAAATTATAATACCATACGAAAAACGGTGACGAGTTAGAGAAACTTGTTTTTTTTTTCGGTTTATGCTACGGAAGAACCCTTCGTGTAAGAGTCCGACTCGCACTTGGTCAGTTTTCCATTCTTAAAGTTTTAAATGATCGGGGGTTTTCAGGATAACGGTAGTTAGGTTTTAATTTTGTGTAAGTATGTGTTAATTTTATTCACACTACAATTATTGTGAGGAGCAGTTACAACTCGTCGTAAATTCACGACAATTCTTCTTAATTCTAGCATATTTCGTTTAGATCAAGTTAGGCCAGTGAATAAGTTACTTAATTACCTATGCAATATATAATTATTTAATACCTCAAATAATACCTAACCTTCTTAATTGTGACAATGTTCGACGACATCGCGGCAGACCCAGGCGAAGATGGCGAGACGAGCTTGACGATATTGGTCCCCACTTGCCCAAAGCATGGAAGAATGGAAGGAAGAAAAGGATTCCTTTGCCCTGCAGTTGGACAGAACGGACTCAAAATAAATAATCAGTTAGATATTTTACACAAACGTTACTCATTGTCTAAACCGGCACCCGTTTGAAGCCATTACTGAGAATCGCAAGTAATAACTATCATATTAATATTCAATAATGCTGTTTGAACTTTGTCGGTTTTCGGTGCTATAACCACGACGGCGCTATGCTGAAATGAGTCACTCAGTCCGGAGTATTCGCAATATGCGCATGTTGATTCTAATTCCCATTGTATACGCATTTTATTTACGATTTCCACGAACGATGCGCGTTCGCTTTACCAGATAATAGTTTTATTATGGTGATTTTAAAATGTACTGAGTATTTTAAATTATTGAAATAATATTCTTTCATTTTTTAACAGCTTGAATAATACTTAGTGCGCAATATTTCTAAATAGAGGTGACCAATTAGTCGAGACCAGATACCAAGTCTAGGTTTCGGCTTTTAAATAAATAATGATATTTGAAATGCGACTATGTGCGCCCCACATGCTTGTGCAATAAATTAATAATAATTAACCGTAATTTCTCAAATAATGTTTACTATATCCACTTTTCCAGTCGATAAAATACCTTATAAGGTACGCCCGTCAAAACTAGTCTGTCTGAAATATGATTATTAAAGTTGCTAGCTTGCCTAAGTACTAAACATAATTTATTACCTCGTTCAGTTATCTTGGCTAGGCGACTCAAAAACCGAACTAACAGTTTTAATCTCAGGTCAATAGGACGCTCGTAAATCCATCTGTTTGTCTGTCACTGCACAGCGGTTAACGCATTCGGTAGCGCTTGCAACAGACACTTAACGCTTTAGTACCTACTCTTTACAGAACATATGCTTGTGAAAATTGCGTTTTACGATGACTTGACGTATCATAGTAACAGTCTTACAGTATTTAAGTTTCGGTTTCGGTATTCGGTATTACGACGAGCGGTTTCGGCCCGCTCAAAATATTGACGGAAAGTGATTTTACTCGTAGATGCGTTTTCAAAGATTTTTGTAATGGTTCGTTGTGCATTCTTTACGTTGATGTTTAATTAATTTTGGTAGACACTTAGTTGCTTTTAGTATTGGTAATTCATGCAGGTATTAGAAAGTTTTAGTCGGTCCTCGTCAAAAAGTTGTTTGATTTTAATTAAACGTCTCCACAATCAACTTTATGGACGGTTGTTGATACTAAAACACACAGTCAAAAACATGTCGTTACAAAATTTATCATTCTATAACTAGTCTTGTACGGAAATCAAGTTCATTTAACGTTTCCGATCATAAAGAGTTCGTTTAAACTCCAAATTGTGGTCGATTTTAAAACTTAAACGATCACTCTATCTTTTATTATGGTCGAGAGGTCTATCAACATGTGTTCATTAGTACGAACAGACAGACGGGACAATTAGAGGCCTCTGAATTGTTTTTACGATCCTTTCTTTACAAATGGACTTCGCCCTTAATTGATTTGTACGAGACGGCTCAGTGGACGGGATGGGCGGTTCGGTTTTATATTTTGTTGAGTTCGAATCAGACTGATTAGAATGTTGTAGTTATGGCTTCAGAGGATATGTGCCATTTTATTAGCGAACGTGATTGTCGAAATGCCAAAATATAAAGGATTGCTCAAGTGACATTTCGACAGCGTATGTCAATCAATACCATAAGGGCCTACGCATACCGGGACGGCATGGCAGAGGATTAAATTTTTTACCAAAGGAAATTCAAACTGATCTAGTAGGAATACGACCTAAATGCCAATGTTTTAAAATGATTCCGTGGCATCGAAACGGATTTCTTGACACGGCATTGAAGAGCGCGCTAAGAGATCCCGCGGCGGCTTACCGTGGCATGTCGCGGGATGTCTTGGTAGGCCGCCGGAATCCGGAATGCTACAGTATCTAAGCGGCTAGTGTGCGCTGATCGGTCTCAAAATCCTCTACCATTCTGTACCGAAGTGGCTGGCTTTATATATTTTTGAAGTTCATATTCATTTATCTGCATTCTACAAGTTAAAACAAGATGTATGAGCTTAGAGCTAAGAACCGTTTTAGACCCTGTTAGGGCACAGCAAAGACTATTTTTGGGAAGATATTATAACAGTTAAACCTAAGTTTTGACAGTTGCCCTCGCCACGCTACCGCTCGCGCTGACAAAATGTCACTTGTCTATAGTCTGTCTTTTGAAAGTCTTTCGTCTTAATTAGGCATCTTTCGGAAATGAATTGGCATCTTAAATCAAATTCCACGTTCAAAATCATTAAGCAACCTACCATTTATTTTTCTCATCTAATTATTATATTTAACGGTACACAAACCAATCAAATATAACACAAGAGATGGGCGACAGATTATAGTCTGGTTACAAATTGATAGCGATTATCAAATCTTGCTTCATAAAATGCAAAGTTCTATAACAATATATCATGGGGAGACAGTTCTAATTAATATGAGTTTATTTTCTTCTCGTGGTATCTAATCTGTTCCATAAATCCATCTGTCTCGTATAAATAAATAAGCTAATGAACGAAGATTATGTTTGTTCGTCTCGCTTAAGGAGAAGTTCCATAAGAAAAACGAAGATATGTTTTGACTATTAAAATTCAAAATTCAAAAGGCATTTATTCAAATTAGGCTGAGTGCCAGCACTTTTTGAACGTCAAAGTTCTACATAAAGACAGTCCCCCAAAACACCCGCCCGTCACCACTTCCTAGTGTTTTAGTTTTATTACTATGAAGTCTTAAAACGATCCTGATTCCGCTCCAAGAAAGAGGGACGGAGCTATACATAGCGAATAGCACTATCCCTTTTACATCATCGGAATTGGATTGCACGTCATAGTAGGGTCCCAGAATTGCCACATAAATATGTCGACTTTATTTTAAGAAATTGGAAAAATCGAAAATCTATATCGCGAATTTCTTGTCAGCCAACTTTTCTGAACGATCCATTTTATTTTGGCCTTGACTTTATCAGCCGTCAACGCTTACTTTGCAGGTATCATTCAAATACTATACCTACGGACACCTTACAAACAGAAATAACAAAAATCTACAAAGCCAAATCGATCACTAACATAATCAAAAATATACACGGTGTAAATTTGCTCAAGGCAACAAATTCACACTTTCCCACTTAACCTTAACAACTATCTACAACGGTCATCAATTACATAGATATATTAATAGTTTTCATATAAAATTAATCGGCTCATCATCTAATATGTAGCTGAGGGCCATTAAAACAAAGATGGGCCATTTTTTGCCACCCACGCTAACAGCGGGCTTTAATTCAATCAAGGCACAAGCTTATAAGCTACGAGTAAGTTGGAGATATTATAATTATATTTAAAACTAGCTTCAGCCCTCGGCTTCGCGTGGACAGATTTAATGTTCATGGGTTTTAATTATTTTGCACGGAACCCTAATCCTTAAGTAACTCATTATAACATCAGCTATCTGTCGGAGAAAGTCCCTTCAAAATCGGTCCAGCCGTTTCGGAGATAAGCAGGATCAAGCAGACGGACATACTATTGTTTTTCAATATAGTTATCACATATATTTTATATATTTTCACATACATTTAGTAAAAATCTGTTACTTTGATATTACAAAAAGACATTTCAATTTTAATTATTTCTAGCGTTCGTGTGCTTTGCTATTTGTCTAGCTATTTTAAGCAGTCATGCGTACAAATTAATTCTTATTGCTTGCTTGTAAGCGTAATGAATAAATATTTCAAAAATATTCTCGGATTCCCTTTGTCGTGGTTGTATGTGCCATTAAATGCATTAATCATGATTATAAACTGGGATAAAATGAATGTATTTATTTATGTACTCTGAAACATTCATCAGGATTTAATATACAACACATAAACTATAAACAATTGTTTTATAGAATATTCTACTAATAAATTTCTTTAGCTCAAAAATAAGCTGTTAATGCTCTGTTTTTCTGAGTGTTCATAAATAATCATATAAATTGAAATTTAAAAAAATATTAAATATCTTAGAAAAGCAAGAGTTCCCTTCCCATCGTATAATTAGCTGACATGTACCTATACGAGTGATAGAAATTAATTATAATGTTCCAAGAGGCACTATCAAACAGATTTCAATCTTGCCGCCATTTTAACTTACCTAAAACATGTCTCTGATGAAACGCGACACCCATTCAGATACCAATTCTCTCGGTAATAATTTTCACATTGGTGTTAAGTAGTTTGCACTTAGTTAATTAATATTTACAGCTTTAAACGCCCACTTAATTAACGTCCATGTATTCGCATACGCAATATGTGTTTTACATTTTGAAAATATTCATTCTTAGAAAGTAAATTATAATAAAACGAATTTACATGTAGTTAATATTGTTGATTGCTGCAAATTCCATGGACTGCCTTTCGCACCATTGTGTCCATTCTGCGGGAACTGGACACAAAGACTAGGCTCTCCACCATCTGTCTACGCGAGTGGTTCCCAACTTTTATTGGGACAGGAACCACTTTGGTTTCTTTTTTGCTAGCAAGGACCAGAAATCAAGAATAAAATTAAACTGCGTTCATCTAAAAAAAAACTTATTACATATACCTATTACTATTCAAAACTTATAGCATAACGATTCTTCGTAATCAAAAGGAAAGAGCATTGTCATAGAAAACACATTTCTGTTAGAAACTTAAAATCAGTTTGCATCAATGACATTTTTGAGGTCTAATGATTGGAATTTAAAACCTTTCGCGGACCATATTTTGGACCATGCGGACCACAGGTTGGGAACCACTGGTCTACGCAGATGAATACATCGCCAGAAATGAAGACCAAAACCTAGACCACCTAATGATAACCGTCAAATTTTGCAAGCGACCAAGAGGGCGCAGCCCCATTAGATCAGACCAGGTTCGATCTTCCCTGAACACTAAGCCTTACGCTGCCCACGAAATAAGTAAAGGGTACAGGTCAAAGAGATGATTCGGCGACGGATTCACGTCCTGAAGTCCGTAATGTAGAATATGACTCGAGGACGAGGACGAATATTGTTGAAGGCAGTTTATTTTATCCCATCAATAAACACTTAATAC
This sequence comes from Mamestra configurata, assembly GCA_002192655.3. Lineage (NCBI taxonomy): Eukaryota > Metazoa > Arthropoda > Insecta > Lepidoptera > Noctuidae > Mamestra > Mamestra configurata. The sequence continues at coordinate 22,103 of NDFZ01003942.1, forward strand.
TGGAATTGCGAGTAGTATAAATAAATGCAGCCTCACAGTTATTGGCTGTGCTGTATAATTAAGCCACATGCTTAACGCTCAATAAAAAGTAAAGTAACAGTTCTCCATCTGTCATTATTATAGGACCGCATAAAGATATATCTGAGACCCTATTTTCCGCCTTCACATTAAAATAATCGTCGTACCGGCCATATTATGTCTTCGTCGAATTATCATTTCTCGGCTAGAAATTATAGCCGACCTACATCCGTCGATTAAAACCCAATTTGAGACCAAAAATTGGTATCAAACACGCGGCCCTCTAAAGGTTGGGTGATGCCAAATTGGCCGAAAATTATAGGGCCGCTTGTGAGAATAGAGAAGTTACAAAATTTCTAATGGAATGTTTTTGAGTTCCTTGTTATTTTCAATGTAACAATTGACAGACACTTTTGTCGTTATTTTACCTTTACCGAGGCATGTGCCAAATACCAGAAGCAAAGCAATATCTCCACGCTATTACTAATGATTTAATACAGTGTTAAAAAAGTCCAGCGTTAAGTTTAATTCTCAGTTACGTGACGATACCAACTCAAGAACACGAATGACAAACGACTAGCATTTAATGTCAATTAGCGAAGCGTTCCGGGGGAATTGGCCGTTTACCTATAAATAATGTCTAGTTACCTTCACACCCTGTAATATCAACCTTATCCTCACAGCATTAAAATCTGAAATTCTTATACAAACAGAAAATTATAAAAGGAAGCAAAGATGGTTTAGAATGCATAATAGAAAGCGCTGTAACAGCGTTTTCCATTTATTTTCTCATTTTATTTCATTCAGGAATGTTTTAATGCAACGGTTAAAATAAGATTATCCGAAGCTAATTAAGTAAATGGCAAATAAAATACCGAATTTATTTCTGATTGCTACCTAGAGTCCAGTTCCACGAACAGCTAGACAAAGAATAATGAAATACATAAAAACGGACACGCAACGATGCGGCACGCAATCATCAAATATTAGAAGCCCTTACAATTATAGAGCTAAGCGAAATCGTGTCCGTGTATAATTCAAGTTACACGTCACTGTTCAGATGAGCGCTAACAACCTTATTCTGGTCCTCAACGATTTATAAAAGGGTATAAAGTCCCGACAGTGTATTATTGTTTTAAGACATTTCGTTGTTCGTCGCGGTCGGATTCCCGCGGCCGCCAGTGGGCGGTTACCCTGTAATCAACCCCCCTCCCGCGCATTGGGAGCGGTCCACAGTGATTATAGGAAGAATTTTACAGCTCCTTCGTTAGTCCGTCAAATCATAGGTCTGTTGGCTAATGGTTTAGAAGACGAGCCTGTGAACGATTTTATGTCATTTCCTAAAAAATATAAGTAGGGTTGCATTTTTCGAGGTAATTGTCTGTGAACTGGCATCCGTTGGAAATGAGCTGTCGTAACTTGTAAGCTTGTTCATATGTGGGCCTTGGACCGGTGCGTAATACGCGTTCAGCTGTCTCCTTGGCGCCAGTCTCGATGGTAAATATCACCTGTACCGGTACCAAGTTAATTTATCGTGAAATGATGCGTAATTGATTCGATGCCGCAGCTGCTTCGCTCGCATATAATTAGTAGGTATAAATAAAAATCCATGATCATATCTAGCACTTGCTTCAGAAAATGCCGACGTAAACTGGTAATACTTAATTCTTAGCTGATGCGTTAATGCGGTCTATAAATATAAATACGCTATATTTACTAACATTAATTTAATTTAGACACCTTTAAAAAGCTGCGATCAAAATACCTTATCGATCCTGAATTAAATAAAACATTAAACTAAATCCAGTTATAACACGCTGAGCGAACTGCAAAAACTGCAATACGTTCGAATCACAAAATTGTGGTACCTATTATATCGTTACTGAAATATCAGAATTTAAAACAGCACTCATTTGTTTCATAATAATATTGTTTAAAGTCTCAAACATGCACCGTTTTAAGGCAAAACATTTTTCCTTCTCCTAGAAGGGAGTCGAAACCGCCACTGAATTTCGGCTTTCAATTAAGTTTTGACAGAATAATTCTTCGTCTATTATACCTACTCTATTATTTTACTATTGATTGTACGAGTATAATAAATAACTGAAGCAATTATTTTTATTATTCAACATCCTTTAGTTATCCCTCAAATGACTTATAGAACTTATTAGAAGCATTCAATGAATCATTATTATAAAAACAGAACAAAGTTGATAGTGTAACCGCAAAAAATATCCATTTTGTTATTAAAAATGTCCTGTAATGACGCAAGTCATGATAAAGTCGCATAATATATTGAAATTGCTCTATAATGGCACTGTATAAAAATGAGCTATTTTATGCACAATATTACCGACTTTATTAAAGCCGCAAGTTGCCTTATAATATTATGTCAGGTTATAATAAAATTGTAGTTTGCAATTTGCACCTGTAGTTATATGCATCGGGAAAACTAAATTATGTGGTTACTGGTAGTTTTCTTCATGCACTGTTATTCGTATTACTTTCTCTTCAGTCGAAGAAATATCATATTCTATTAAATGCAAAGCTTTTCAATTTACTGGCTCCGTTTTACCGTCTTCGTGTACAGTCTAATTAAGCAATTCAATTTCTTTAAATCGTTGAAGATCATTAAATAAATCACCTTTCTGAGAAAAGTGCATTACTTTAAACGGCTTCACTGCACGTACATTGTATGATTGAAAACTATAACTCACAGAGAGATCGCAACTATTTCCAAGAAATAAACTAACAAGTCTCATTGGTCATTGTTTAGAGCTCAGCTTTTGCAGTAAAATTACCCACTTGAGATCTGCCGACAGAACTGGTAATTGTACCCAAGTAATCAACTAGCCAGTTTAGTGATTTCAGTCGTTAGTCGATTTCTCAAAGCTCAACGATACTAATCAGCAGAGATCGGAATAGGTAGACCAGGGATGGCGAATCTTTTTTGTAGATAGTACTATTTTCAGATAAAACAGCCATCAAGTGCCGCTAAAAAAATTTGCTTAGTGATACAATGGACAAAAAATCACACTAGTTGTAATAACATAACTCTTTTTTTGCTACTAGAAATTCGTAAAACAATTTTAATGTTAATAAGCTTTGTATTTATTCAAAAAAGTAAAAGTTCAGTATGATTTCTGTTGTTGCTAACAGACAACACATCATCAGGGTGCTAAGTAATCTTGCATAGGCGGGCCCAAATTATTTTACTGCGTGCCACCACTGGCACGCGTGCCATAGGTTCGCTATCCCTGAGGTACCTAGACTATATTTACCTAATGTTCGTGGAAGTAAGTAACATAGACTTGATAATAGCTCCTCTAAAATCCCGGAATCATAAACATGACGATTGTATCCCAGGATTAAAAAAAATGCAAAATACTATTTGAACAAAATTATAATATTGAAGAATCTTATTATGTTTTTAGAGTTCCGTACTTACCTACTAAAACTTTTAAATTAAATAGATTTGTTTTCTCACAACTCTTTCTTCTTTTGATTCTTCAAATCAATAATTTTTAACTATACTCAAAGCCTAGTTCATGTTTTTATAATCACGGATTTTAATTGTCATTATTCCATTTATATATTCCGGGATTTTACAGGAGGTATTATCAACTCAATTTTACCTATTCCAACCTCTGCCAATCAGTTGGAAATAGACTAAAAATTGTTCTCCGTCTAACATGGCGCCTATGGGAGGACTAATGTCTGTGCTTAGCTTGCTGTAATAACACATTTCATCAACGTTATTGGTAATCGATTCGTCTGTCTCACCGCCGCACATAATCTCGTTTGCGTCTGTCATTTGTTTTCTCATATCCACATTCACTTTTTTATGAGGGTGTCTTAATAGAGTTTGTAATTGCGCTAATAAATAAGTGTACCCTGACTTGTGTTCTCGCTTTTTCATTACGATTGCTTTAACTTACTTATGTTTATTTATAAAATTGAAGATGCGAAAACGTCTGTCTCTTGAGTATGTATTTAGTTAGCAACGTGTTCGTTATTCATCGTCTTATTTCTCCTTCAGCTACTAAGCTAGATTTAAACGCTGCTGTCTGCTTTGCATCCTTAGCCTATCTATTCTACTTTCATCCTCACTCAAAGTCCAACCACACGTTATTAAAGTAATCATTCATTTGTTAAATAAAACAAATCTTCAAAAGCTTTTGCCCGGGGCGGTTCTGTCGGCACGACAACGGTCGTGTTCGGCGTCCCTTCGGCAAATAATCGTTTCGTCCGATAATTGCCGATTTCACCCGAACGCGGTCGGAGCACAAAGCTCCCCCAATGATTGCGCAAGATTGCACTACAATTTTCTTCGAGCAAACAGATGCTTACGTATGGAGACCGATTTCTTTTTAGTTCAAACAATTTGTGGTGGATTACAAGGTGGGGAACTTATTGTGAGATTTTTTTGCGGTCGATAAGGAGATAATTTAGGCAGCAGGACTTGGTTTTCACTCAATAATTTTTGGCATAATTTAAGATGTGGCCTACGAAAATAAATGTTGGCATTGATAGGGATTAAATTCTCTTTGGACTTGCTGTTTTAATCATGACAGGCGCCGATAAAATCTCGACACAAAAAAACCAAAACACGTCTCAGTACTTTATAATCGAAGGTTTTTAATTTGAAATGCGGCTCGCTGTTGGGCAATAAAAGTTATTAGTTAATAAAAACAATATTCGGAACTGGTGCCCCGCCGGGTTCGGTACTGGGACCAGTCCTGACCAATGGGACCACACATCGCTGTCATCGGCGCCTCTTTCAACCGTGTTCACTGCACGTTTCACTTGTACGCCAGTGCAAGTCATAAGATGCAGCGATTAAAAAAGAAAGATTTCTGTAGCAATGAATGAAGAAGTAAATTAAGTAGGGTCGGTTAATCCATGATATAATTGAAAGTGGAAGTATATTACGAACGAAACAATATTATTGACTAACCTTTCTGTGTAAGTTATATTTTATAGCTTCTTTAAAATCAACATGATTATTTATTTCCTTAGAAAAGCGTATCATCTTGACTCTTAAGTATATCAGAGACAAGTGATTTCATAAGTTTTGTACATTTTCTGTTGCACAGCCCATATGATTGACATGAAGCGTAAGCCTCCAAATTCAGTCCATACAGAAACACTATACCTAACATAACAAGCCAATTCCCCGCTCCCGCTACCTCCCATACCTCGCCCCAACCGCTGCACTATCGTCTGTTTAAATATTAGTAGTTATATCCCGAGATGTTGTTTGTTTCTGCCGAGTGCCAGTAGTTAAGTCTCGTTTGTATACTTACATATGTACGTTTTAGCTAGTTAGTGGCGCAGACGCGCTTTTTATGGCCACCGCTGATTGTGTTAATTCTCCGTCGCTGAGAACTACTTTNTATGTACGTTTTAGCTAGTTAGCGGCGCAGACGCGCTTTTTATGGCCACCGCTGATTGTGTTAATTCTCCGTCGCTGAGAACTACTTTTGAGTAGTTTTCTAAGTTTAGGCGATGACGTAGTGGTGGCTAGGGCTTGTCTGGGGATTTGTGGACGAGGTCGTTGACAGATGGTGTGTGGGACAGTTGCTCGAGTGGTAATGTTTGGTAGGGTTTTTTGCGTACCTTATCGTTAGGACTATGTCAGCTGTCGATGGTAGGTAGTTCATTGGTTGTGTTTGGCGTTAATGAATAGCCTCATTATTGACACATTCTCGTTATAATCAAGTCTGGAACTGGAAATTAAAATATATATAACGTGATATAGACCCTAGTAGGTAATTTATATCTTAATCATAGGTGACACTTTTCTCTTAAGTTACGAAGTAAGTCTAAAACACACATGATTAATTAAATGACAAAAGTCTCTTCCAAAAGACAGAAGTTTTCTAAGAAACATCAGTCCGTTTGCTAATTAAGTGAATGAATCAGTTGGTATGGTAATGTAATTACATCGAGATAACATTCTAGAGGAAAGTAGTAATAAAACGACTGGTTTACGATTAGAACATGCTACTAAAAATGTTTTCCTAAATAAAAATGGCCGCAAACTTACTGTTGCCATGCTGGTACGTGTGACGTCAGTTGTCATGTACCAGAATGCTGGCAGGCTTTTGACCTGGCTCGACCGAGGACGCCTAGCGACCTTGTGACGTCAGGTAGAAAGTCTAGAATTTGAATTTGGAATAACCTTTCTTTTTAATTTATAGGAATTTAGAATGCGAAACATATTTTGAATATTGAATACGAATGGCCGTTATTATTTTTAGAAGTTGTGTGTCTAGTTTGCCTCAAGCTAAAAGTTAATTGACGATCTGACTATTTAATTATGAAAAACAATAATTTACTTAACTCGTCTTCTTTCCATAACTAACTCAAAATCTACGTAAAGTTTTGACTAATTTGTCAAAGATTAATTAACTTTAGAATTAAAATGACGGTTAACGCCTTAGGCCTGTATTATCATAATCGAATTAGTTACCGATTGTCACGTTCTTAACAAAACTAATAAACAGTTAAAAGATAAATAACATGTTTCAAAATATAACTGCATAACATAACTGGTGGCCAAAGACCTCTCACCTGGAAAACTTAATGACATCGGAAACTGAGCAAAACGTCTTATCATCTGAGCAATAAAGTTCAAAATCAAACGATTTCCACTTAATGAACAGTAATACATCTTTGTAATTTTCCAATCCGCTATAAATAAAACAGAATTCCACAAAATAATGAATTAAGATTCATTAATCGTTTTCGAAGACTTAATAAATGAATCGTGAATAGGTAGGTACGTACCGTTGATCGAACAGAATGGCGGGATCTAATTTATAATTGGAACGATTAATGATATCGATTTTTGCGATGATCGATTGCCTGTGTATGATCACGTTTTCTGCTACAAATTGATACAAGTACATAGGTACATATTAACATAGGCAATTAATTATATTAACTTAACAAGAATCTCAGGCAGTGGCAAAAATTATATTTGATAAAAAATACTGGTATGCGTCACAAACAGAAAGACATAACAGAGGGGCAAATCCCGGTTCTTTTTTTCGTCGGAGCGTTCGAAACTCGAATAATATTAATCTAAATAGTTCTGTCAAAAAAAAAACTTCGCTACATATTTTTGACATCAATTTTCAGTGAGATATGATTGCGTCCTGATTTCCTGAATTTGAACGTCTTAATATAATGACAGTGCGCGTGAAATTCGCATTTTCACAGAGGCATGAGTGTACGATTCTGTACGGCACGGTTTGATTAAGTTAAATAAATCCAATGCTTTAGAAGCGCATCATTTACACAGCTTACGCGGTACATTATTGAAACTATGGTAAAAATACCTTACATTATCGTAGTAGACAACGCACGATCATTTATTATTAACTTATGTTTGTCCACTACTGGGCAAAAGTCTCCCCAATAGTTTTACAACTTTTTTTGTGCTGTGTCTTGTCCGACCAATCGGTCAATCGAGTCTTAATCACGTCAGCGTCTCTTAAAACCTGCGTCAGCTCTTCTCAGGTGATGTAACAATCCTGATCCATCTCTCCTGTAAGTGTATATGTATCCTATAAGTGTAATCCGGCTATACATACGTTCTAGCATCGCAGACTTATCGCTAAATACAACATGTACTAACTTAAAAATAAATCAAATTGCTATTTAAAACCTATCATAGGCCATTTACAATCTAACCACGGTACAGTCTAACGATATAAAGTTTCTCATATTACATATTCGTGCATTAAAGTTCATCTGCGCTTTAATAATGATCTCACATTTGCATACATAAGGCCTTGTCCAAGGTACCTAATCGCGCGTTGACTAGGGCGGGTGCGAGCGCGATAAGGTCTAGACAAATGACATTCTTTTAGCAGTAACGATGGAATAGTCAAAAATTAAAGGATTGACAACGTGACGTTTCGGTAGCGAACGCGTCCATTTTGGATGCTTTGACAATTGTCTTTTATCTAGGCCCTATGGTGGCCACAGTGCATGTTAAGTTGTTATAATGAGCAGTAGAGGCTAGACGTGTTTCCAAAGGGTAAACCAGTAGACTATCGCTCACTAGTCACATCGCGCAAAGCGCCCCGTTATAGCCACATCAGCAGTGCGATTCTGTATACATCTCACCGCGTAAGGTTCGGTGAAGTGGGCGGATTGACATCCATATAAAAATATAGAATGACGGTTCACTTCATGCTCACTCCACTTAAGTTTACACGGTGAAACGTTGACAGTTTACGGCTGTATGGACGCAAACGGCGATTTCATAATGTCTGACGCTTCGTGCCCGCCTAAGCTCCCGCGCAAGCTCCTCACCCTGTCCGAGACCTTACATTTACACACATAAAGAACATGCTCAATGCTCTCCATACATTCCTTTGAGCACACCGCTAACTGAACGCACTAGGCGTTTATAAATAACATTAGTAATTTATGTAGTGTTCTGTTTAGTCCTTAAATATGTTGTTAATGTTATCGATAAACCCTTTCAGTCCAACCAAGGCGATTGAATTGTTCCGTCTGTTAGTAGTCCTTAGAATTTCGAGAAATGTTCAGTTGGTAGCAGAATGGTGTATTCAATTCAGTTGAGTGCAGTGTTTGACTTGCAATGCGAGTGCGGCAATAGATTGGATTAGAAAGTTTCGGATGTGGTTGGCACATTCCAAAAAATTGTGCCAGATAGTTTGCACGGTGGTTGGATTTAGCTGATCTTATTTAGCGTCTCTTNCAACCAAGGCGATTGAATTGTTCCGTCTGTTAGTAGTCCTTAGAATTTCGAGAAATGTTCAGTTGGTAGCAGAATGGTGTATTCAATTCAGTTGAGTGCAGTGTTTGACTTGCAATGCGAGTGCGGCAATAGATTGGATTAGAAAGTTTCGGATGTGGTTGGCACATTCCAAAAAATTGTGCCAGATAGTTTGCACGGTGGTTGGATTTAGCTGATCTTATTTAGCGTCTCTTCTTCACTACTTATTTTTTTATATTTTTAAAATCAATTTAATTCAATCAATTTCTAAATTAATCTCAAATCCCAAAAAATTGTGCCAGATAGTTTGCACGGTGGTTGGATTTAGCTGATCTTATTTAGCGTCTCTTCTTCACTACTTATTTTTTTATATTTTTAAAATCAATTTAATTCAATCAATTTCTAAATTAATCTCAAATCCCAATTAGTCACTATTTATTTTCAATATTTTTATAACTTATGTAATAAATTCAATTAAATTTAAATTATTTAATAATTTTAACTTGCCTGTTTTCATTTATTTTAAAATCAAATGTATTATTGTTACCGATAAATACCTACAACATCATCTGAATCCAGTCTTCAAAAAATCACGGTGGTCTCCTCATTCAAAACCCTGATCCCTATCATAACCAATTTACTATCCGAAGGTATAATTTTCACGAAAATCGTATCTTAAAGATAATATAAAGCCGAATGTAACGCGATACGTCGTGTAAGTCATGTGGAACTATTACGTTGCTACTCTTGCGCAGATACGCGGCTGAGACAAATGGAAATACCGCAACTACTACTACTGGTTTATTATCTAGTTTATTACGAGTTTTTTTTGTTATAATTAAATATATTGAAAAGATATCACTCATTTGGTTGATTTATCTTAGAATTGGCCATTTCATTGTTAGGTGATCGAACTTACAGCACCCTGACACGTGTAGGTTAGGTTCGAATGGGATGACGGGAGCTTCCCCTCCCTCCACGTTGATTATGCGCACAAAAACAATGTAGATTTATAGAACTCACAGCCAGCATCTGTGTTCCCCTACGAATACCTATTGCCTTCAAAGCAAGAGTGATCAGGCACCTCCTGGGGTCGCTCTCTCTATTGTAGACCTCATCCAACTCTTAACATGAGGCAAGAACAAGACCAAGAGCGGGCTCCTAAGAAATAAAAAAAATATTTAAAAAAAATTGTTCAATCACAATACTCTTCTTTGAACTAAAAGTTACGTTTCTTTTAAACCTCAACGAGGATTATCTAGAAAGTGGATATAGTGGCATAGAAGACCCGTAGTTCAAGCAGTTGTTTAAGGAAAATCAGAAGACTACTCTGTTTTTTTAATAGTACCTAACTGCAAGAATACGCATATCCTGGACAAACCAACTGTCCTACAGATTAGCATAGACTATACAAGGAGTATAATCCTTGACAGTATAAATACCACTGTATATTCAGATGTCGCCGCTGTCACGCATAAATATGCGGGCTGGTGCAAAAAGCACGTCAAATCATGAAGTAGACATGTGCGGAATTACAAGCAGGACGATGAATCACTATGAACTAGTTGCTATGCCCCCGTATATGGTAATAAATCAGTTAATAGTTAGGTACTGAATTTTATATGAGCACAGTTCAAATTGTTCGGAATAATGTTGATGAGTTTTGGTTAGAAATAAAATTGAAGTGTTGATTTGTTGCTATGTAGAACTGCTTTGAAAGAGGCGCACTTAAAGAATCACTTGAAATGGTACGCGAACCTTTCACCTATTTCATTTCTCGGTAGAGATTCTCCCAGTTGCGGTAAAGATCCAACTTTCAACCCTCAATTATTCTACATTCAATGTGTGACGTGTATAGTTTCTTCGATAATTTTCAGGACTTCTTAAAATTTGGGATAAAACCTCGGTGCCAAATCTCGGTCCTCTGCCTTAAGAACCGGCTAGATAGAAACTGCAGATTCTTCCAACTTTCAAAAAGTTAAACAAACAAACCAAATTCGAATCTCGAATCGAAGCCATTCGCAACAAGCAAGACTGATTAACGAGTACAAGTGGTAACGGTGTGAATTCCGCGTCCCAACACAGAACTGACGACCGCATTCCGGCGTCTACTTCTTTCACGGAGCCACTGCGCCACCGGCGCTCCGGAGAAATTCAAGCGCATTCCATTTCAGATATGATATAATAACCCGTTAGGTATAGTGCTCATGTGTTTTGCTAGACCTAGTGCTTCCTCTATATGTCGTCTGTCAAGTCTCATCGCAGCCAGTTTATTGTAGGTCCTTGATAAGTGGTGTAGATGTGAAAGCAGTTTTACATTTTGGTTTCAGTGTAGCGGCTAATTTGGCAGTGGGTTTCTTAAACCAGGTCCAGATGCCGCTTGAAGTGTTTTAATGATTTGCAAGGAACCTCAGACAGTACTCCGAAATTGCTGCACTACTACGGAAAACCGTATCTATCTATAATGCCCTAATATGTCCTCGAGTTTTCTCTTCTACAAGTTCTGTTTTTTCCAATAGCTGATCTATGGCACCTGCCACATGAAAGCACCCTTTTCAAACTCCGTCTGCAACTCGTGCATAATAACGCGTAATCTTTTAGTCAGCGGTCCTAGCAGTGTTGAAAGCCAAACTAAAATTCATCAAGTAATTTCTGAGATTAGCGTAAACATACACGCAGCTGGAAACTTTGATTTTATGATGTGTGTGGTAATTTTGCGAAATTCTCAGCTCTTGAGTTACGAATGTCTATGATTACCTCATAAGTTCTGCGAACACAAATAGCCCTTTGATGTTTGTAAATGTTAAGGTAACAGCAGCTTACGAAGTGGCGTGAAGTAAGGAAATGTGACTGAGAGCGCCGCCAATATGCATAAATACATATTTAATATGCATAATTTATCCCGTCGTGTGTACAACATTAGTGGCTGCAATAATTTCTCATACACGCGAGCTCAAAACAAGAAATGTCTTGTTAAAACGCGAGATAACATCTCATATAGCTTTTTTCACGATCTAATTAAATCGAAAGGCAAGCGGTGCTCGGATAAGTGCGGAATGCGGCCGCTGTTGAAATATTGATTAAGCTTTTTGTGTTACGTTTCAATCTCGTCTTGCATTATATGTAGCAAGTCAACGAACCGATCGCGCCCTACAGCGAAGGTGTTAACATTTTCACACGTCAGTTTTAAAACAACAGAGCTGTTGCAACATTTGAAAACTTCACTTGTCACCTTACCACCTATGTCGCTAAACACCTGTCCCGAATTGTTGACACTGCGACAAACGTCCACCGATGTTTACTCAATAAATTGAAACGGTAAATCTCTAATGAAAACTTTTACGCTACCGTATGGGAATGCACACAAAGAGTTGAAATGTTTACGGTAAGTCGGCACGCGTCCACTAATGGGGTTCCAGATGATTGAGTGCTGTTATGATTTAAGTTGACAATCGTCCCGAGTCGAGGGCACTAAACGATGAGCATTGTCGTTGTGACATTTACGTCGCCTACACAATCGATCCGGGGCAGCGCTGCTATCGAAGCCCATTCGAAACGGATAAAGGTCTTGCTCGTGAGGATTCGATAAAGAGAAAAAAAACATCAGGTAGTCGGCCTTCTGTGGCCCATTGTGACTTAACGAGGCGATGAATACTCTCCGATTCATCCGCGAACAGGTGGCACGTTACGCCCGTGTCGGCGCTAGCTTCGTTTTGCACTTTTAGGAGTTCGACGAACGCATTTCATTATTCAAATGTTATTCGAGTGGCGTGAAAGCGCCTCGATAACCTCGACGGCGGCGGGACGTGGACGGAATCACTGATAAACGACGTTCCTATACTTAGACCCAGCGCAACTATCGACCGATTGACATCTCTACACCATTGTAATAGAGATTAGAAACGAAACACGGCCGTCCGAAATCCGAGACCGATCGTCGAGCTCATTTCCATTATATCTATGCGAAAGCAACGCGGACCCCAAGAGTTATTCTCAGCCAATGTTAATCGAATGACTCTATCGAATTACATCACCATGTAAACTCAACAAGGAACTAAACGTTATTATAAATGGCTGTCAGGTGAATTATTATTGTATTTAGTAGTAAACACAGAACGAGCCGCTTAGCCGGTGCGTCGGCTAACGTGCCAATGAGCAATTTTCCGAGGAAGTGATCTCGCTCAGGCTGCAACAGATAGGTCTTTGGCGCCGCGGACCGCTCTCTATAATAACGTTTGCATTTATTTATCGCTAGTTCGTCGACACTATTCGTCGTGGTGTATCAAGGTACCGCTATCTCTGATAAAACGCTCTCTAAACCGCCTTTAGAAGAGTGCGCTCTACGGAAAGCTCGTGAATCTCTCGATTTGGAACGCGAGATTATCGGTGCGATTTGTCAAGGTGCAGCAGCATTAAGCGGCTTTAGAGGTTCGATCTCGGTATGAGATAGCTGCAGAAACGCTACTCGACCCACAGACAGGCCTCTCTCGACTCGCATTCCGATGGAAATTGCCCGCGGCCCGGCCAGATTACTGGCGCCGCATTGGATAATTACGCACCGACGAGGACATCCATTACGGAAGATAATTTAGCGAGTGCAATTAGAAGATGAGTCGTGATTCGATCGCGACCGCTGATGCAAAATGATAAACCGGAATCTTCTTCTAATATAAAATTGCTATGTCCACAGTTATTACAGTTTGCCTCGAGCCCCTGTTTAACATTCCAAGCCACTGCAACACCTATACTTACGACGCCGGCGGCGTCTCGCCATATTAATAGTTGTTGAATAGAGAATAGTTGTTACTGCGATGGCCGCGGCCCGTGCGGTCACGTCAGTAGTCACAAATCAAACGGTCCAAATTGACAGCCAATAAATAGTTTCAAATAGCGGACATCGGAATGCGACAACAAGGCCGCAAAGCAGCCTTGCTTTTTCCGCGTCATCCAATCAGCATAAAGCCTGTTATGTTAGCTCCGATCTGAATAGTAGAGAAACCGGCTGCGGCTCGCGCCACAATCATTATTAACGTAATAAAGTACTAGATAAAACGGAGTCGGACAGCGTGTGAACGTCGGGAGAAAGCCGTTGTCGCAACATTAGTTAGGCGCTATTACCATCAGATGCCCATTCCGATGTTTTTAACAGAAACTGTATGTTTAATTACGTCTCCCCAGAGCATCTCCGTCATAAACGTCTAATGCTTACTAATGATTACAATCTAACATCGAAGAGCTAATAAAAACTTGAATAGTTTGATTCCCATCGATGCTGCTGTGAAAGTTATCGATATCCATCATTTAACTCCAGCTAACGTAACAACAATAAAACTGTTAAAGCACTTCCTTCAGACCTTCGCAGATAAACTGACTGAAATAGCATACTATTTCTGTTGAGAGCTAAGTTTTGCACTATCTAAGCGGTTGATCTAAATTGAATCTCTGATCTGAAATGAGCGAAATGTACTGAAGAAATGGACTTGGAACTTGATACTCCGAATAGACGTCTCGTTGCGACCATCTGTAATGAAATTGAAGAGACGTACGTGGCAAACGAAGCGGCGTTAAAGTTATCTTATTATAGAGATCTGTTCCACCGCAGCGGCTCGCGACGAGAACATTTCAATCGCGATTTACCCAAACCGGCTCCCGTGTCGCGATGCGATCGCTCCAATGTTAAATATTTGCTCTTTTAAATAAGTCTTTATCGCAAGAAATACGTCTGATTCAAAAGAACCGATTCTGAAAGCTTTTCCGGTTTGTTATATCGACTTTCATAAAAAGCTTCTTCGTTAAGTGCATTCCACTTATTTCGAGCATCCCAAAAATCCCTTTTACGGTTCTCAATTAGTGCGGCAAACAAAGAGGAAACTAGGAAATTAACACCTCGTTTACCGTGCCACGTGACAGAGGGTGACCGATTGCGCCAGACCCTCCGTTAATGCTCGGATGTCCAAATAAAATCTTGCAACCGTGAAGCACCGCTTTCTGACTCAATGCACCGTGAACAATTGGCGCCCATGCACTTAACAATTCCAATAAAAGCAGCTTTTATACATTAAAGAAAACCAAACTTGGGAAAAGATAAGAAGCACTTTCTTTTATCTTTCAATGCATCCTGCCTTCATGATCATTAGTAAAGCTATCTCGTTCTGGCCCCGCTCCATCCTTCTCTCCCACATCTCCGGAGGGCCATTTATCAATACCAAATAACATGCCGGGACCCTTTTCTCTTTTGTTTATTTGTTTTTTATTTACCTTATCCTTCGTTGTTCTATTTGTGCCTTCGTTTTTGACTCGAAATTGATTGTAAAGCCGGTCTAATGGCATCCGTCTAACATAATGTTCGATGCATTGATGGCTGCTAATGAGAGGTGATGAGTTGTTTTAAAAACAAATGCATAAAAGTTAATCAAGAATAAAATACCGGCCTACAATTGAACTATAAAATAGCCTGTATCGTGGAACTATAAGACAAACAACATTAAATTAACGACCGTAATAGAATCTCGATTTCATAATAAATGCATTGCGCGCTGCAAAGTGCAATTAATGGAAGCAATTCTGCGTGCAAAAGCTATTAAAGTTCGCTATTAAAAGTTTCCAATTTCCCTTACTCCAGAGGTTTAGCTATTAGCGGCGCGCAAACCCTTTTGCTTTTTCAACGTTGGTATTCTTTAATTGTTTTATTTATTGCGGTTTCGAATTCGCATTCGGTCGCGACTTCATCTGCCGGTTCAAGCACGGACGGAATTCTACAATTTCTTTGTGAATTCGGAGACGACCGGCTCATTACCTTTTTACTGAACTTTTTCGAATCAATGGACGGAGACGTTTAGGGAATAATAAATCCGTTCGTTTATTTCAATAAATTTTTAATGACCCCCTCAAAACATGATTAGCTGGACGTTGTCTCTTCGTATCGTTTTTATCGAGATTCTTAATCGATGTCCCGCCGATGCGCCTGGGCACCGGACAACTCACTAATCATTCAAATATTAGGGTTAAAAACTACACGATTCTGTGAACGAAAAAGATATCCTAAAGATGCCGGACATCAAGGGGGGTCTTCCTTAAGTTTTCCTCCGTTGTCGAGAGCAAATAAAGCGGCGTCCCTCTGAAATTAATTTTGTTTTGTTTCATCGTCTGGAGCCGAAGCATTTACATTGAATGCGGTCGGAGGCTGGCCGTTTGTGAGGATATTTATGTAGGGGCCCGCAGAGTATGACATGCGCATTATTCATACACGATACGCGCCACGAACCAGCTGTATGTTATTTTTACCGGTTCATCGGCTTGTCGTCGATGGGTTACCATTTAAGATGAAAGGGAAGTTTTTTCTAGACGAAAACATTTGTATGATTCACCGCGTTGTTTTCAGGAACAGTAGTCGGATACAAAAATTTTGTTTGAGAATTCCTTTGTGATTGTTCTTGTAAAGTATGAAATGACGGATGAATGCGTCCATGACGGTTAAGTCGTAGAATTTATAGGTAAGGACGTAGGCTCGGCAAATCGAACGCCATCAAAGTTTACGACACCACAAGGCGCCACGGTGTCGATACTTGTGATTGGATACACTGCCTATAATGCATTTCCCTTTGCATTCGCAATAACCGTTTCCTGTTTCAATTTATCGGTTTACACTTAATAAATTTTCAATTTTATTAATAGAATTTGTTATTGAAATACACGTGACGATTTTTTTTTACTTGCCATTGTTTACTTTAGTGTTTACCTTTGTTTAATGATTGTTGATATTGCAAATTTCACTTGTTCTTTTATAGAATTTGTTATTTTAAAACGCACTTAAAAAGCCTATTTATTCCTCCAACTTTGCATAGTTATTTGAAAAAAAAAAAGGAATATTAACTACTACTGTACGATCGTCAAGGAGTTTTAGTTTAGGTTTATAATATTATATGAATGTCAGTTGGCCAGTGACATCACTGGCCGCTTTCTGTTGTTTTATAGCCGACCTTTTTGCTAACTTTTTTTTCTTGGTTCCAGATTCAAACGACGGTGACGCTGGAGTGAGATGTTACTGCAACACGGCACAATGCGTGGGTACCGGCTACATGTGCCGGTCGGCTCGCAGCGGGGGATGCTACAGTGAACTGCCTGCGCCGAGACGCACACACCACGCCAGGCACGGATGCCTGCATCATTTGGCTGATACGTATGTATTTGAAGTTTAATTATTTAGAACCAAGAAAAGGTACAGAGAAATGTACTAGCAGGACCAACAGAATATTTGTACGATAACAGGGAGACAATAGAATGGGTTGAGTGACTAGAGTGAAGAGGGAAACACAACTATAGTACATGATCCTCAAATAAATCCAAATTAAATAGTAGCATGTTATCAGAATCCAAATTATAAATAGGTACAGACATTAAGACATTCTATGGAATCAATTAGCATAAGCAATCGTCTATTATAAAGACTATTGCTCAGTAGGCTTGACTGTTTTCAATTCTAGTCAGTATAAATATCGTTCAAAAATTACTCTGCTTTATAGTTCAACTTTACAGCGGCGTATGTTCTTGGCGCTACAAACACCTGTTTCTTTTGTTGATTCATTTAATTTTGTTTAGTCTTTTGATATGTCGATTTGTTTATCAATATTCTCTTTCTGCATTTCACAATATTTTGCAAATTTGTGTGTCGCATTTGCATATCTTTCTATTCTGTTATCTATTTATCTTCTATTTATATCATCTAAATGGCTTAGTATTATTGTAATGCTGACGTCTATTGAAAACCTACGTTAAGCTACTAAAATCACAGTATAAAAATTGTGATATTATTTATTTTATTTGAGAGAGCAACGGAAAATTCTAGATTTTGAAGCATAATCTATGTGCGCACTACCCAGTAGCCTTGTCACTAAAGATAAAGATGTTTTTGAACAATACTAGGGTCAACTTCGGTCAGGTTTATCAACAAAAAAAATTAGTCATAACTTTAAGATCTAATCACAAAACATATGTTCAATTCCACAATAATTTAATAACCACGAAACAATCTGAAAAACATTCCACTTGACATAAAATTATTTTTCAGTAATGTAGTAAATTTAAACCAAGATCCGTCCGTCGATTTCGACATTTAACAAGATGTAGTCGATAAAAAGCTAAAGGAACGTTCCAACAACATTCCTTAAGACGGACAGAAGATTTTATCATTTCTAATTGTGATTCTAATTAGTATGCTGCCCATCGCTTAAATGTCAACCCTTTACAAAAAGGTACATGATTTAACAAATTGGTCGTTTGGCTTGCCCCCGCGCAATGCATTAACTGAAATTTATTTGATAAGTAAAGCCGGTGTAAAATTACATTAAGTCGTTGACAAAGATCTAGGTAGTATTAATTTACCTGCAACTGTAATTTGCATACAGGTCTCACTTAAATCATTGTCACTTAGCCTTTTATCTTTTACATCTAGTTGAGAATCGTTTGGTATTTCTAACAAATGTCCTTTTCGAGCGTGGTCCCTTCTATTAATTTCTCCTGAGTCCTTCCATTTCTTTTTTGCTCGTTGTTATAAAAATACTAATAGTTCTAACAAAACAACTTCACCACCTCGTTGGTATTTTTCATCTATTCGGACTACTAAAACTACAATGCCTTAGTCACAGTCATCAACGAAAATATTAATCACAATCTTAATCCGATCTATTGACATTTTCCCATCTATTTAGAAAGTAATTACGATACATTTCTCAAGATACGGCGGCAGTACCTTTTTGAATTTCATCGAGGAATTAATTATTCTTTTGTTAGTCATCATGCGAGGTGCATTGTCATCCATCAATACTGCTTATCATGCTAGTGTATAGGCTCTATCGTTGCGTACGAGTGTCTTCAATCAATTTGTCTATGGTTTCGAAATGACTGCTGCTTTCATCATAATCAGAGATGTAACGTAACGACACAATTAGAGATTTGATTGAATGTCTTGGTACTTCAGTATTTGCGGAATCAGTGTTCGGATGAATAGGCATGATTGTACCGTTAGTATTTATTAGTAATTCGAAAGCTGTGCTAGTCCCTTCTCCTTAGATCAAAGCATCTCCTTATGCCCCTTCAATCCTTTCATAGAAAAGGAAATCGTGATCACAATTTCCATCAATAAATGCATGTTTATTTAACAACAGTTGAACATTAAGTAATCGTCGTATCTTTTTTATATGGCGCACGGTATGTTCACCTCGCTTTATTAATTATACCGGCGAAGGCATGCCGGACTCCACTATGTTTTTATACACTGAAATTACCCGCTCAGTTGATTATCTTATTCGGATCGGCCCGGGCCGTGTTCACCGAACCGGTTTCTGTCTGCCGCATGCCCACTTTTATTTACTTTAAATAATTTTTGCTCCTTTTTGGCAATCTCTGCCATTATCTTCGCTAACGATCGCCGTGTCCGCTTCGTTAAGATTTCCATAGAATTCAAATTGATATTCGCTTATTTTATCGGTAATTAATTCTCGTTTGACTTGTTTATTGTGTATATAAAGTGCTGTTGAGTGATGTCGGTTTGATGTCCTCGTTTGTTAAGATAAGGGTGACTCTGCTGGGGTTGAGGCGCGGGTCAGGCTAGATAGTGCGCGGACGCCGACCCGGACTATTCTGTACAGCTCCTAGCAAAATCACACCCTATAAATAACCAATAAAGTTCAAATTAGAGTGCAAAGATTGACGAATCAATAGAATGTCTCCACTAGGCTTTGTTCTTCGAATCATCTTTTTTATCGTCAATAACTGCAATCATTGATATCGGTATGGAATTATCTAGATAGGTCAGTTGCATGTCAACAATCCAGGTTCTTTGTATGTCATCTCAACTTGTTCTTTGTTTCAGCTACTTGCATTATTACAGCAGATTATATTGTTATCTGCTTCTAAATAAGTAATTTGTGCTCGTTTATTTATTGTTTTAACTCTAAATTGTTAAACGATTAGCTATCAATGTGACATTACAATAACTGATATAGATAAGGCTTTAAGAATAGTGGATGATTTAAGTTGTTTCAAAGGAGTATTTATTCAAACCTTAAGTTTCTTTATTTATGAAAGTGACCTTTTTAATAACAATGCTGTTCTTGGTTCTGAATTCGTATAATTATAAAAACCTGTTTAGCTATAAAGATTATTTCACTTTACAAAGCTAGTCTTAAGTTCCAAATTTTTTTCTCACCATTTTTTCTTTTGGCGGCGTCTTGACCGTAGCTTAATTAGGCAGCCCTTTAGTCATCAACAACTTTCTTCCTCCATACAGCTAATATTGCATTAATTAAAAAGAAAATCCGATCCAAAAACAAGTCCACGATGCGCTCCGAGATTAAATCTTAATTGGCTTTCAACTGATTGTATTTATTTATAGTTCCACTCATTATATTTGCCCGGTACCTTATCTCCATGTTATGTTTTAGTTGCTATCTGAATTCTGCTGACTGCTAATTAGTTTACATCATTACTATCGTCTATTAGCTAAGATGAATTGTGTTAATCACATTTTACACTTCTATTAGTTTTTATATCTGCAACACTGGAAG
This sequence comes from Mamestra configurata, assembly GCA_002192655.3. NCBI lineage: Eukaryota > Metazoa > Arthropoda > Insecta > Lepidoptera > Noctuidae > Mamestra > Mamestra configurata. The sequence goes on from NDFZ01003942.1 coordinate 42,443, forward strand.
AGCGTGTAATGTATGTAGATGGTATTCGCGCTGTGAAGAAAGTGTTTAATTTATTCTTNTTTACACATTTTACACTTCTATTAGTTTTTATATCTGCAACGCTGGAAGAGCGTGTAATGTATGTAGATGGTATTCGCGCTGTGAAGAAAGTGTTTAATTTATTCTTTGAATTAAAACGTTAGTTTATGATCCCGCAAACGAGTAGCCGTAAACTAGTACTGCTGTTTAATCGGTTTTTTATCGTGTACGAGTATTTTATGTGAGGACTGAGGATACATAGTAGGTGTCTTGGAAGGCGCTAAAGACAACATAATGTTGAGTGTCCGGATAAACTGAAATAAGAATTTTATTGCTAATAATTTTCATAGCTACCTACTAGGCTGTTTTACCGCAACTATTATTTGTATAGTATCAACCACTGCAAGCAGTATTTTTTCACTTTATCTTGTTTTTGTGCGTTGCTTGTTTATGATTTTCTTTTTAAAATATCCCTTTATTACCCACCTCGTGTTGAAATTAGAAGGCATTAGATTAAAACCATCAA
>NDFZ01003943.1:10382-42992 GCA_002192655.3 Mamestra configurata
TTTTCCAGATTTTGTTGAAGAAAAAATTCAAAATTTTAATGACGTTTCGGAAAGATTGCTCCAAATTAACATGCATTCGGCCATCACTCTTATTCGTTATTGCTGTTTCGGCCCAAAATTAATATATTTCCTTCGTGCTTCCCATTTATGGAAGCACCCCCACCTTTTGGACAAAATAGACCAAATTATCAAGCATACACTTACTTTAATTTTAAATGTGGCCATGGACGACAAAGCCTGGGCGCAAGCAACCCTTCCCATCCGTATGGGAGGCCTCGGCGTCCGCAAAATTACCAGTATTAGTTTACCGGCTTTTATATCCTCGGTGTACGGCACTGATAAATTAATCAGGAATATTCTAGTTTCTACACTGATTGATTTTGATGTGCCGTACTTCACCGAGGCTGTGGAGGCCTGGAGACTCGCTTGCCCGAATTCAAATCCGCCCGACTACCCTTCATCCCAGAGACGGTGGGACGAGCCGCTCTGCAGGCAAGTTCAGGAAAAACTTATTGCCACATCAACTACTACTGCAGAGCGTGCGCGCCTGCTGGCTGTGGGTGAGTGGGAGTCGGGTCTCTGGCTTCACGCACTACCGTCGTCGAACATTGGCACCATGTTCGACGATACTACTTTCCGCCTCGCTGCCTGCCTGCGTCTTGGCGCTCCTTGTTGTTCTCCTCATCGCTGCCACTGTGGCGAAGTTGTCAACAGCCTCGGACACCACGGCCTGTCATGCAGCCGTAGCGCGGGTCGCATTGCGCGGCACGCGAATCTTAACGACATCATCCGACGAGCTCTTGTCACCGTCGGCGTTCCGGCTGTGTTAGAACCCAATGGCCTGGCACGCGACGATGGCAAGAGACCGGACGGCATGTCGTTATTTCCATGGAAGATGGGTAGGCCATTAGTGTGGGACGCTACTTGTGTCGATACTCTTGCGCCATCCCATCTTCCTAGCTCTTCGTGCTGTGCTGGCGCTGCCGCTGCGGCTGCAGAGAACCTCAAGCGGCGGAAATATAATAAACTTGTTGGTAGTTATATTTTCGAGCCGTTTGGGGTTGAAACTCTCGGGTCTTGGGGTCCGAGTGCACATAACTTATTTAAAGATCTCTCAAGGCGCTTAGTTGACACTTCACGTGACCCAAGGGCTGGCTTTTACCTTGGTCAAAGAATAAGCATTGCCATACAACGTGGCAATGCCGCCAGTCTTTTGGGTACACTTCCAGTCGACAGCGATGCGGATGAATTTTTTGACGCCATATTTTAGGGTTTATTTAGTTAGGAGATTTTATTTTTATTTCTAGTGTATATAGTTAGTTAAGGATATAAAATTGGTTAATATCATGAAGTAGGTACATTCGATATCTGAAAATTCACCAATAAGTTATTAAATTAAATAAATTACTAATTGAATATGTCCGTAGTCTATGCTCTGAGAGTGTGTGGTAAGTAGGTAGTACGTAAAGTAGGTTGTTTTAGAGGTTGAATAAATAAAATAAGTGTAATTTAAATTATGTTTTATTTATGAAATCAGTCAGTTATTTAAAATTATTTAAAGTCATTTGGCACTTTACTAAATAATATGGCGATAATAACGGAAAAGAAAGCTCTGACTGTTTTACATTTCCGTCTAAATGACAAACTGACAACAAACATTTAGTTATGAATATGTGTAGATACAGACATTATCACATGGATTTACTTGATTCCATTATATAAGCGTATTTATATTATTTACAAGAGACGGTTATACATTATTATACCCATTCAGTCAGAGCTCCAAAAATTTTGTGTTACAATTTGAAACTAAAATAATTCACTGTTACATATTTACACTCAAGTTATTTGTATTCGGATATAATTATATTTACAAAATGTATGTACAATGAGGTTTTACATGTTGAAGCTGTAATAAACCAATGAGGAATTGGACAATATGTAAGTTTGAGCCCATTTTGGGGCAAGTAACAGGATGTTTACAGACCCGATATGTATTTAAGATTTATTTATATTTTATTACCAGCTTCAAACGACGATAAACACCACCGTCTATCATAAGAACTACACTTTTGCCTTGGATACACCTAGTTTTCCATTCACTACAATTTGATGACACTGAAATAGATCTTACCTCTACTGACGGTGAAAGTTAACACGGATTTCAAGATATTATCGTTGCAAATAAATGTAACACTACATATATCCAAGACACAGTCATCTAATTATGAAATCATATAAACAATATATGGCAAGAAAATATAGAGACCTTGATACAAGATCACAACAATTATTTTACACAATCTTAAAACAAATATTTAGCTCTATTTACAATCTAACTTTACTCTAACACATTAAACGTATTCCTCTGACGGTTTTGGAGTGCCGTTTTGCAGTCTTAACGAGGACGACATTCTCCCGTTCACCGAATCAGGTAATTCAGCTATATCCTTGAATACATCGATCATGCTTTCAAAATTTGGTCCCCAGTTGAATAGGTCGAGAGCAGCGGGCCCCCAGCCTAGTGCTGCTGATGCAGGGGATCCATTCGCTTGCCGGTACAGAGCTGAACTTACATGAGGGGCTAAATCATCATCAGATGCGACTAGAGTGCTCAGCGAGCCACGAAACGAGGAATCAAAGCTTTCGTAAGGTGGTGGCAAAATAGGTTTTTTCGGATTACTTCCGCTACTAACATTCTGTCTTCTAACATCCTCTAACTTATCCGCGTTTATACTATTGTTGTCATACTCTATTTCTGAACAAGTAAAGCTATCGTTTCCACTCTCATCATCTGAACCGGTAGAGCTTCTGTTATCGTCTGGGGGTGAGTGATGTCTATGAGACATGTGGTGACCGACTCCTCCTCCCCGAGGTGCTTCGCTTGAACTTGACACTGCATCTAATGTGGACACTAAACTAGAAGTCCGTTGTCTGGCATTCATTCTTTCTATTTCTTCTGCTGTTAGGCCCACTGCCCCTGAACCAACAGACACCACTTGAGGAACTTGTGGTGGAGCACTGGGTGTTTTCCGCCCCGCTGAAGAGCTTTGCCCACTCAGTTGTGACATAACGGGGCTGTTCAAGCTCCTTTCACTGTTACTATGCAAAGCATCTTTACCAACGCCACCAGAACTGGACGTAGTGGCCAATAAAGCACTTTGCAACGGTTTTCCAGATATATCATGAAGAGTTAATATTCTGGGTTGCTGACTGAGTTCACTGCTGGGAGATAATCGTGCTAATGGTGTAGTTTGATGTTGTCTTGGTTGTGGAGGAGGTTGCGCTGCCTGGGGGACTCGGGACGGATACCCGCTCGGGTGATGTGGTGAGTGGCGATGTTGAGGGGTCTGATGTTTATGGTGGTATCCTGCGATGGGTGGCGGAGTAGCTTTGTATTTGCGAACACCGGCTGCTTCCCGAAAACCTTTATAATGATAAACAATGTCTATGTCAGAAGGTGCGATTGAGCTGGCGTTTTCGAGATCATAGTGCTCTGGCACTTCTGAATTCAAATCCATCCCGCTAGGGTGATCATGAGTATGGTGCGATGTGTTTGTAGAAGGTGGCGGTGGAGGGTGGTGGTCTTCCCGGAGGGCTGGACTTTTTCCAACTACTTCACGCTCTATTATATCTGGCCGTTGTGGCCTCGGTGGATCAATGTTCATTATTTCTCTATCTTTGTACTTCTTTGATAACAGTTCAGGGCCAACGATATGGCCAACATTCCTCGTTATATCGGCATTTTCTGACATGTAACTATTGAGGCTTGTGTCATTATTATGAAGATTTCTATTCATTATGCTGTCATTGGTACCCGCTATGAGATTTGGTGCATTTAACATAGCAGGTCCTCCATTTTGCTTGGAGTGTACAATATTGCCTTTACTGGCAGATCCGTTAACTTTTTCTTTTTTCTGTTTACGAAGTCGATAAAAGATTATTGAGACTGAAATTGCGACTAATAAAATAACAAAGAACACTATTACAAGTGTTATGCCAATACGTAGAGGATGATTTTGCGCTGCACCAACTCCAAAGGCACTATGACAACCGTTTAATATTTTACCTCTGTGAATTGTTTCTTTGAATATGCTGCCATTCCCACTAAATGGTTGAAGTTCGTTGTTGATCGAAAAATTTGCCAAGCATCCTTCAAACTTGTTTTGGCTCGATGTAGTTATCCATTCAGTTTTAACTCCTCCAATAGATATGGCAGTCAAATAGGGATCCAAAAAGTCATGAACTCCAGCGGAATCAAGTTCTTCGCCAACATTTTTGCTATCTACCAGCAGGCGTATACTTCTACCGACGGACACCAAAGTGATGTTGTGCCAGTTACCATCGGAAACATCATTTTGTTCTGATTGGCTCATATTTACAACGGTGTTCTGTTTTGAGGTGTAGCAAACTTTTCCCTCTAAGAGTTCAATCACAGTGTAATATTTGTCAGTTGCTGAATAAAATAAGACACCGTCTTTTCTGTGAGTCCTAAAGAAAAATGATAAACTTTTTGCTGGACTGTTCACTTTAGGAATAACTTTGCCAGAAGATTTGCTGTTCTTTTTCAACCAACCAGTATTGCCTCCGTAAAATGTTTCCAATAATTGCATTCTTCTATGCTTTTCAGATATTGTGTAAGTAATAAATCCATTTTCAGCTACTGAAATAGATTGCAGTGAGAGTCCGCAGTCAGGTGAAATTAAGTCACCTTTGCACTTGCACAAATTCGCTTTCCATCTATCCAAACATTTGCCTGAACCACAAACATCTTTCTTGAAGCAGGCACCTCCTTCCGAGCGTTCACATTTTGGTTCTACGCTTCGCGCTTTAATGGGGTTGGTAAGATTTAGCATGCGACCATTGATGGTAATACTGTGCATACATCCTACGAAGTCATCAGAATGAATTTGTCCTGGACGTTCTAGGACTGGGTCCGCTTTATGAAGACCACCGATGAGTAATGGTTCGTTGTTGAAATTCAAGGTTCTGAAAATAAAATGCATACAATATTATTATTTCGTCTTCAATTATACAATTCACCTTTTGGTATTTATAATAGTTAATATTTATAATAATGTAAAAAAGAAACTATTGTTTACAACAAAAAATTCAAACTAAGTAATGGACATGAGGGTCTCTTATTTAGTTACATGCCAATGAAAAAAAATGAATTTTCGAAAATTTATCTATTTAACCGAGCTTCCAGCGAACATTATTGCCTGATCTATTTATAAAGCGTCCTAAATGATTACAATTAATACTTAGTTATCCTGGAAATCGAACTCCAGTTGTGAAAAAAGTATGGATAAATTGTAAACTTCATTTTAACTTACCCGGCTTGTCCCGTATCGTCGTCATAACATGAATCGTCTCCAGGATCACATTCAGTGCAGGTGTCCCCATGATCAGTACATGTCGCTACACTCAATGATATCACTCGTCCATTTCTTGTAGCTGTGAGTTTGTACCAGGTTCCATCGGCTAGGTTTTTCTTAGAATTCATGATAGCTACTGAAGTAATGGATGTTCTGGCACCGCCGAATGAAAACACTGGCTTTCCACCCAATAATTCAATTGCTATAAAATCAGATCTTCCTCCTGTCTGACCACCATAGTTGTACAGCAACAAAGCATCCGGCTTTGTAGTGGCGAATATTATTGTTATGTCATTGGTTGATGCATCGAGAGATGGGAATTGCATGTAGGACAGTTCGCCAAATCCGAAAGTAGTACTTTCACAGTGTGTTCCGTAACGACCATTGGTGCAGCTGCATTTATAACCTGGTTTTAGACTGATGCATATCCCCCCGTGCATGCATGGGTTAGGTCGGCACGAGTCAACTAAAGCTTCACAGTGATTACCACGATATCCAGGGCGGCACAAACAGAAGAATGAATTTCTATCGGCGCTTTCTTTACAGGAACCTCCATTCTTGCATGGATTACTACTGCAAACGTCATCTCTTTCCATCTCACAAGTTTTACCATCTCTGCGAGCTGGGCATGTGCAAGTGAAATCATGACCCAGTTTCCGACAAATGCCTCCAAAGCGACAAGGATTTGGTGAACAGGGATCTTGCCGCTTTTCACAGTTGCCTCCGATAAATCCATCTGTACAGTGGCAAATATATTCGTGCCTGACCATTGGTGAAGACAAGATGAGGGAAGGGCTTTCTGTAATTTTCGTATCATCCAAAACTCGGATTGAATCGGTGCAAAGGCCATCATTCTTGCATTGTTGAGAAGCACACGGAAAATAGGCTACAATTATTAGGCTCTTTAATAATTTAGTCATTTGGAATTCTTTAGCTTTTAAATATTTTTCAGTCATTTCTCTTTTCCAAATGGAATGATTACTTTTTGTTGCTATTGTCAAGTCTAGATGACCGTCCACTTCATTGATGCTGTACAAGTAAATACTTTCATTGCTTTTCAGACTTTCTTTAAGTATTTCTAGTAAGCTCCGATAATAATGAGTTAAAAAGTCTGATGCAGTCATGTTCATTATTCTCAATGTGATAGATTGCTCTACGGTATTATTGTCAAAAGAAAAATATTCCACACTTATTGAAGATAAAACGTCTCTATGAACGCCGTCGTTTCCTGATACCGAAAACGAGTATCCTTGTCCAGGTTTAACAGCGTTAGTGTACAAGTTGCATCCAGATCGAATATTGAGAAGTGACAGTGTGTTTTCAGAAGTTGACTCTTTGATAATCTTGCACCTGTAATCTCCTACGATATCTGGATCGTTAGGTTTTACATCTGCGATTTTGCTGCGTGGAACTTTATTATTGAAAGCATAAACAATAACGTGAGCTGATCTCGGTGTTGGTGGATTGTCATTTCTGTCCAATACTTTTATGAATATGGTGTAGTTGGATTTCATAACTGGAGTGCCACTGTCTTCGATTTGTATCATGACCTCAAGAGTGGGTGTTTCTTCCCGGTCTATTTTCTTTGTTGTCAATAGCACGCCTGTATGCTTGTGAACCTTCACGAAGCTTTGATGTTTTCCACCAACAATTGCATACGAGAATGGAGCTCCATTCGGTGGTAAATCTGGGTCATTAGCAGACAGCGTCGCAATGCTAGTGTTGGGAGGTTCATTCTCGTAAACGGAACCTTCAAATCCAGAAGCATCGAATATTGGGCCATTGTCGTTAATGTCTGACAAAGTTATTTTAACTGTAGCTGTACCAGTTTGTGGTGGAACACCTGTATCAATAGCACCAACTATCAATGAATACATTGGCAAGGTTTCTCTGTCCAAGTGGCGAACAACTTCAATTTCTCCAGTTTGAGGATCTATTTTAAAGTCTTGGTTAGTATTTCCACCGAGTATGGAGAAACTGAATTGATTATTCTGTGGACGAACGTCTTTATCTACTGCTTTTACTTGTATAACTTCTTGTCCAATACTAGCACCTTCTGATACAGTAGCCTCGTAATAATGGCGCAAGAACTCTGGTGGATCATTTCCATCTTGAATTGAAATAATAACTTGTGCTTCATCAGTATCATTTCCACGTATACCACCAGAATTTTTGGCAAGAACTGTTAATACCACTCTATTCTGTGTTTCTCTGTCTAAATAGCGAGCCACTCTAATCACACCCGTTTGTGAATTGATACTAAAGCCCTTATCATTACTTGAACCAACAAATAAGTAGTATATAATTCCGTCATCTCCACTATCTTGATCAGTAGCTTGAATAACACCAACATTCGCTCCAACTTCGGCAGATTCTGATACGTCAAAATGAAACACGGGTTGCTTGAATTTTGGATAGAACTCATTGACACCCGTTATGTGAACAATAACTTCAGTGGTATTACGCATAATTGAATCAGGATTCTCAGCTCTGATTTCTAAGGTGTAAAGTCTCTTTTCTTCATAATCGAATACTTCTTTGGAGAATATTTCACCAGTGTTGACATCTATGTGGAACAGTGAAGCCATATCATTATTTATAAAGTATTTAATTATGGCGTTCTTCGGTGAATCTATATCAACTGCTGTAACTTTGTATATAAAACTGTTAACAGGAGAGTTTTCTGGTAAATATGCAATATATTTTGTTTGGTTGAATTGCGGAGCGTTGTCATTGATGTCGGTCAAAATGATTGTCAGCGTGGCAATGGCTTCTTTGGACTTGAAACCAAGATCTTTTGCAGTAATATTCAGTCTATATTCCTGGATTGTATCGAAATCTAGAGGACGTAAAATACTTATAGCTCCTGATATTGGATGAATTTGGAATTCTTGTCCTGCATTGCCAGATGAGATGGAATATCGCACGATGCCATTAGGCCCTTCATCTTCATCGCTCGCTTTTACTGTTAAAATTGGTGCTCCTACTGGTTCATTTTCGGGTACAATTACTTGGTAGCTCAAAGCTGTGAATTTAGGGCTGTAAATGTTTTCACCAGTCACAACAAATATTACTGTCGTCTCATCAGATTGTGGAGGAACTCCACGATCAACTGCTTTTATTTTGAGTTCATAGTACTGACCTAAATAGTAAAACTGTTTACTCACAGTAATCCAGCCACCTTTTTTGTCAATAGTTAAATATGCAGTACCATTTCCACCGGATACATAATATTCTACTTCTGCATTTATTCCAAAATCTAGATTATCTTCGGCCGTGAGTTTTATAATTCTTTCTCCTGAAGTGGCGTCTTTTGGTACCGGTACAAACTTTTCGTGATCTTTGAATTTTGGTGCATTGTTGTTGGCGTCGACCACATTGATTGTAACTAAACATTCTGAGGACATAGGGGGTTTTCCATTATCCGTTGCCACAACTATAACAGAATACGTATTTTCAGGTGATGCATTGATTGATGTTCTTTTATAATTCATCTTGAATTTACTAAGTATCTCTCCTGTTGCGGGGTCGATTGAGAATAAGTCAGAGGGTTGCTGCAATGAATATGATATAATTGAGTTGGGTCCTTGTTTGTCTCTATCAGTAGCAATAACCTGACCAACAAAACTGTTTTTCTGTTGTAATTCTGGGAAATTGAAACTGTAATAGGAATATTCAAACTCTGGTGCATTATCATTTTGATCTTGTATCGTAATAGTCAATGGTGTTTCAGAACGCCATGCACCATCAGTCGCTGCTACTTTGAGAATATACTCATCTTGTAATTCTCTATCAAGTGGTCGGGCCACTGTTACGTTTCCACTTATTGGATCTATTATAAATTTTTGTCCTGGATTTTCAACAAAATTGTACGTAGCATTCGCGTTCGGACCAGAATCTAGATCAGAACTTGTAACTCTTATCACAAATGACCCAATTTCTGCATTTTCTGTTACATTTACACTGAAAAGCCGAGTAAACCTTGGTGGATTATCATTTTTATCTAAAACTGTCACAATAACTGTTGAAGTTCCTATGAGTTGAGGCACTCCATGATCCACCGCTTCTACAATCAATTCATAAAATGGAATGGATTCTCTATCCAATGCTATATTTGTATAAATTTCTCCAATTTCTGGATCAATTCTGAATGTTTCGTCGTAGTCATTGACCAGTTTAAATGATATTCTACCGTTCTCATTAGAATCATCATCATGAGCATCAATTTTAATTACCAGCTGAGGCGGATATTCTTCTTCCAATACAGTCGCGTTGTATAAAGCGCTTTCAATCACAGGAGGATTGTCGTTTGCGTCCGTGACTTTTATCTCAATTTCAATAAATGATTTTAGAGGCGGATTGTCAGAATCCCTCACTTCAAACCAAACTTCGTATAGAGGCATCGTCTCATAATCAAGCCCTTTTCCTGTAATGAATACTTCTCCACTCATAGGTTCTACTCTCAAAGCATCACCAACATTTCCTCCTGCAATGCCGTATTGCAGTAGTCCAGTTGGGCCCTTTTTTGGGGACGTCGCTGATAACCTGGTTACCAAAACACCTTCTGGTGTATCTTCCGAAAAGGTAAAAGTCAATTTATTTGTTACTGTAAACTTTGGAAAATTCTTAACTGATTTTGGAATTAAAATCAGCTCTGCTGTGCTCTGTTTTGGAATTTCACCACTGTCTGTTGCTATTATAAGTAGGTTGAAGGTGGATCCATTTTTATCCTTATACTTCATTAGATTTTCGTTGGCTTTTATAACTCCTGTTTCTTTATTTATCGCAAATAAATTTTCATGTTCGCCTTTTAAGTCGTAGACGATCTTTTTGTTAAGCCCAATATCATTATCGCTGGCTTTTACTCCAAAAACGAAATCACCTTTAACAGTCCGATCTGATATGTGAGCTTCATATACCGGATGAGCAAATGTGGGAGTATTATCATTTTCATCTTCAACTATTATTGTAAGGTTGGCAGTAGCGGTTCTTGGGTCAGTGGTTGATGAATCTTGTGCCATTATGATCAGATAGTAAATATCCCAGTCTTCTCTATCCAATGTTGCATTTGTTGAAATAACGCCTGTAGCAGAATCTATCTGAAATCTTTCCGATTTGTCACCGAGAAGACTGTATCTTATCTTAGCATTGTTGCCAACATCCTTGTCTGTTGCTTTTGGTCGAAGAATCACAGTTCCAGAAGGTAAATTTTCTTTTACGTTAGTTCTGTAGCTTTGCCTTTCAAAATCCGGACTATTGTCATTTACATCTTGTACAACAATTTTTACTGTCCCTGATCCAGTAAGTGGAGGTGAACCTGGAAAAGAGATAAAGTTAATCAAAAACATGCTTAAAAAAATAATAAGGGGTCAATAAATAAGACTGAAAACTTCCTTCTCGTGCTAAAATTATGTTTCTGAGTTAATGCAGCGCATGAACTAAAATAACAGGTAGAATATATGTTTATGCTCCCGAAGCCCCGCTAACTAAGTAAATTTTATAGGTGCGTAACTTACCCGTATCCATTGCCACGAGTGCTAGGGTGTATTCATCCTGTGCTTCACGATCTAATGTTCTTAACAAGGAAATTTGCCCAGACGAAGCATTTATTTTGAAAAGATCCGCATCGCCTTCCTTTATGAAATAGCGGACTTGATTATTAAATGGAGGTGAATCAGCGTCATAAGCATGAATTGTTATAATGTACCCGCCGTTGGGAGGAATTACATTTTCCATTACGTACGCTAAGTACGGTGAATCAAGGAACGTGGGTGGGTTATCGTTTATGTCTTGGATTGAAATAGATAATTCAGCCGTATCGAATCTGACATCGTCTTTAGCACAATCCTCGGCTCTTATTGTTAGCAGGTAACGGGATTTTCTTTCAAAATTGAGATTTTTAGCAACTCTGACAATACCAGTATCTTCACTGATACTAAAATCTCTATTTTCGTCGCCTGAAGCAATTGCATATCTCACTCTCCCATTTGCACCTTCGTCTATATCGGTAGCGGATACCTGAAAAAATAAATGGATTGAATAAAATAAAGGCAGAAACTAGGTCGCCTTATACAAAAATTACACTTCAATTAAATGTATAATAACTGTTGAGTATGATACTTACTTGTAAGACGCTAGCTCCAATACTGGCATTTTCTGGGACTGAAGCACTGTATTGTTTCGGATCAAACACTGGACTGTTATCGTTCTCATCCAAAATATTTATTTTTATCTTGGACTTGGTTACGTTGGGTGGATCACCCCTGTCCTTAGCTGTGACACTTATCGTATAACTTGCTTTTAGTTCCCTGTCAAGTTTTCCTGTTGCTCGTAAAATACCATCAACATTCCCCAAAGAAAAGAAACCATTAATTTCTGGATCTGGTGTCATAAAATATTCGACATATCCATTTCTTCCTTCATCTTTGTCGACAGCTTTTATTGTCATTACGACAGTATTCAGTGGAATATTTTCGGACACTGTTGTTATATTGGGTGTAACAAACTCAGGTGCCATGTCATTGACATCCTTTAGTTGTATGGTAACCTGCAACAATAAAACAGTGCCATAAAAGTGTGTGAAAACGAAACATACAAACATAATAAAAATCAGATAAATGAAACTAAAACCTTCTCAGTTGAGAGGCTTTTTGGTATCAATGGAGTATAAAAGTGGCCGGATGTCGCGTCAATTGAATTTTATTATGATTTTCGAAAACAGCATCTTGCATTTCTAAGAAAGTTAATACAAGGTAAATAATAAAGCAAAACGCGGCCTATGCTTCCGTCTGCTCTCATCAGACGCATATTGTGGAATATAACAATAGACGCACTTCACAATGGCTCGTAATGAAGCGATTTTTAAGGGTTTGGAATATTACATTTCAGTTAGCTGAATTACTAATATTTTCATGTCTATTTGAATGACTATTTAATAAATGGGAAACTACTTGGTGCATTTGAAACAGACACGATGAAATTATAAATAGGTACCGAACAAATTTACTCAACCCTTGTTTATAACATTAAAAATAATCCCAATAAAACAGTTTTATGTAGGTAGATATGTCTAGTAAGAGCTTTCTAAAAGTGACACGACCCTGTTAAGGTAAATATAGCGTCCCGTGTAAACATGATGTAAGCTGTTCGAAAGTAAACGTTAGAACATAACTTCAAAAATATGGTAATAAGAATGTGCGAGACGAGAGAACGCGTTTATAAATTGCTCGTATCCACTTGATCGATGGGACGTATTCTGGTAAACATTTCACAACACTTCTATGAAAGTTCATTTAATGTTTAAATGAACTTTCATCGAATTGTTTAAATTTTAAACGAACAAGTAACTACAAGCATAAAGTTTATGAAGTGCTGTGAAATTTGGTTGCATTTTAGTGATAAAAAACCATGTGTACAAGAATATTGGAAACAAGATAGAAGATAGAACAGAAGATATAATAAGTGTCTTTACCTGTACAGTCGAAGACAGTTGAGGCTCAGGAGGCTTAGCCATATCTTTGGCGGTGACAACGAGGTTGTAGATCGGAAGAGTCTCCCTGTCCAACAGCCTCGCGGTGTATATCGTACCGTTCTCAGCTATACTGAAGTCTTGGCCCTCGTCACCAGAGCTGATACTGTATGTCACTCTGCCATTTAAGCCTGGAAATTGTAATATTTTTTTTATGCTGTCGTGTAACTCGGGCTGTTCAAAAATAATTCTAGCTTCACCTGTATTAGTCCTCTGATTGCATTAAATAAAACAATACTAGATTAATAAATCAGTTGTATACAAAGGCAAAACAATATTAAACTGAAACATTGCAATCAACAATTTATTGCTAAATTTTGTTGTGCTATTTACCTGAATCCAAATCAGTAGCGCTTATGGTGACCACTGAAGTACCAATAGGGACATCTTCTAGGATTTCGTTGGAAAAGCTCATAGGGTCAAATATTGGCGCGTTGTCGTTAAGATCGATAACGTTGACGTACACTGTGACCGTGCCAGAAAGAGAAGGGTGGCCATTGTCCTGCGCTTGCGCAACCAATATGTAGTGTTGAGTCTGAAATAATTTATATTCAATGTTAAATAATTACATGACAAGAAATATTCTTCTAACCTTGTCACTAAGGTACTCCAAACGTATCCGTGGAAATCTATTATATAATTAGTGTTTATAAATTAAACGCAGTTATATTCGTAACGACGTCAAAGTACAAGATCGTACACGCAAATATAACGTTATAAGTAAGCATCAAGAAAATCTGAACACTTAAACAAAACATTACATGAAGTACGACGGTAACATTTTACGAATGACGGCGGCATTCAGATTTTCCATATAATAGGACACCAAAGCTTCCCAGCTATGACAAGCTCCCTCATTCGTGGATCGTGGAGCAAGATGGCGATTTAAAAAACAAGTAGTGGTCGCGGAATCCGGCTCGGGGATGTTTTGCAGACGGCCGCTTTGTCAGACATTGTTCGAGCCTTAATTTCGATGGCGGATCGAGCGGGCAAATGCCGAATATGATGCGCGACGCGAAAAAACTGTACTGGGATGAAATTAGCAGCTCTCTAGCGGGGTACGCGGAATTGGCGGGCGGTCGAGAGAACGAATGTACCCAACGAATTGTTTTTACTAATTAGCGGGGCCGGCCGACTTGATGAGTCCAGTGCGGCGCGGATGGCTCGCGAACACCGCCCTTATGGACCGCGCGGAGGCACGTCCCAGCACATACACACGGCGCACGTAACGAGAAGATAATTTTTTAAAACAATGGAACGAGTTTCTTTTAGCTCCAGCCTGAAAAAGTGTCTGCTACATTGTTGATGTTACGGGGTCTCCGCGGGAGCTAAGTAGGCCTAGTGACTGACATCGCGGACCTGCTGACAGATTACTTATTTGTATTCTGTACTGGGTTTAAATATATTTGAATATTTTTCGTATTGAATTTATTTAAAACTGCCATCTGTATTATTGAGAAAAACAGATGTTTCTGATACTTTATCCACATTGCTGGTGTACCGTTCAAAGTAAGCGGTATAAATAAAAATCGGCCAAGAGCGGAATGAAGACCAGTTGCATAATGTCTATCTATATTTTCATAACCACTTCATAGCTTTCCTAAGATAAATGAACAAATTTATAACTAGACCCGTGCCTACAGCGATTATATTGATTGATCTAGGTAGTAAATATTTGTTTAAAATGCTTTAGGAATATTGCACATAAATATGAAATCCCCTCCTACCTAATACCGAAAAATTACAAAACGACCTTTGATTTATGTCCATAGAAAATTTAACGACTTGTTTGTCATTTTACTACAGCATTGATGAGCACAATAAGGCGGTTGCGACTTGCCGCAAAAACATGTTAAATAGGCTTTATGCTGAGCTTGTGAAAATAAAAAAAACTTGGTGCATATAGCATACTCGTAAGTTTAAGGCGTACCTCGCTTTGTTCAATCACGGAGTTTTTTATGATTGTTCAGTTAACATGCAAATGTGAAAGAATGCAATAGCTGCCGTCTTCAGAGGTTTTAAGAACTTCTTCTACTTGAAAATATCGCTTTCGATGTTTTTTACATAAGTAAAATGCATATCACATTACGGGTAATTAGTTTTTTGATATTTGTGATGGTTCTGTTCCGCGATGTGATCATTAATGATCACTTTGCTTTTAAATAATGCCAGATAATAATGACTCATTAATGCAAAATATTTTATGAAAAGGATTAAACGCTTCGTTTATCTCATGATTTACTGGTATCACATAAAAGGCATTGATCATAGCAATCATTTTCTTTTGTATGTCCTCTTTATCGAACAAATTATTTGAACAAGTGATTGTTTGAGTCTCAAAAGCTTAATTTAGTTCGCACTTTTGTAGGCACCTTTGGCGCAGCTTTGTATTGGTACAATATTTTCTATTCAGTTTTCATAATGAAACTTGGCTTATGAGCAAACGAATGACACACAACAATGTCCAGTCGGTATCCTGTTATGGTCAGATATAATATGAGAACGATGTGCTTCGACTGTCCCTTCTTGTGCAAATAAATATTTAATTCTTACTTAGAAGTTGTGAATCTGCGGGAATAAAATCATATCGATAATTCACCTTTGATACAGGGCCAAAAACAACTTCGTATGTATACTGCTGATCAATAGCAAGTAAGCATGCATGTAAATAACTAAATTACAATTTTAGAATGCCCAAATTACAACGATATTGATACTTACAATAATTCCGTGATACATCGTAAGCCAACATTATTAACAGGCACGTCAAAGTGAACTGGCTTCATATTAAATACCGACCTAGCCTGAAGGCAATATTGTCCTTACTTAAATTGCGTATATTATCTACAACATGCAATATTTTTCATGGTCCATAATAACTTTTACTCAGTCCTGTCTTATTTTTGCGAAAAGACATTAATGTCCTGCGTATATCATGTCCGTACACTACTGGTATGAAGATTATCATACAGATAAACTGATAAATGTTGAATAGCTTATCATAAATTAAGAAAAATGAAAACAAAAATGGGGAATTTATCTGTAATTAGCCGCCTGTAGCTTTATGTGTATAGGTTAAAACTTTAAATTCGAAAAACTCACAAAAGGTGTTCTGAAAACTTGATAGCGCCAAAGTGAAATATACAAAAATTCCAGCATACCTGTGCTTACTGAGATAAGGGTACAACCACGCAGATACGGGCGGACTCTTTACCTACCTAGCAGCAGTAGGTATTTCAAAAACAATTTTATATAAGAAAAATCTGAAATCGAAAGATTTTATTGAAGAGAAAACAAATGATCCCATTTGCACATGATCCTTATGACGTAACCTACCTAATAGATGCCTTCAGTATCTAGTAGAAAATTTTATTTTATGATTGAGCTGAATTGAATGATTTGGAATGTGAACTGCAGACTAAAGGTGAGTGACATTATCCAGTTAATTGCGCATTTCTAGTACCTAAATAAGCCGACTGTAAACGTTGGGCAACTTTACGAGCTTCCCAAAAGTATAATCGCATTTTTATGTCAGATGTAAACCTTGGATTAACGTACCTTCTAATAACAATAACTAAACTAATAATCTTATTTGGAAGTAGTTAAAAAAGTGACGTCGCGTAGAGGCCAAGCGGTCACCGACCTCATCAAGATCTATGTTCGGATAATTCTTTCAACCGCAATGTATGGCCGCGAGCAGTAAGGGGCTGGCACATGTGAATCGGTACAAAACACTATAAATAGTTTAACCACTTAAAAAATTGCAAGGTACATGAAATTATTATGAAATGTTGCAGGCGTGGCAGTGAGCGATGCATGACGGAGATATGTTATTGAAAGGGATCTAGGTATGTGGTATCCGCAACTTGTACTAAATTAATTGACAAAGGAATAGATTTTTCAGAAAAAAAAATGCTGAAACGTAGGCATATTTCGCCATACCATACTATCTAACGGTTTTCCGTTTATGAAACTCCTATTTTCCGCCCAAGCCTGGTAGATTTCAAAACCATTATTTCTACCTTTGCCTTCATAGGTACCTACGGTTGAACAAATACAAATTTAAAATTCATGGTTAAACATCAACACTAATTTTATGAAAATATTAAAACAAAGCGGATACAGGCCCTATTCCCAGTCATCGGCTTGGTTCACAAACTAATGTTTCATCTCCAGGCATACATCTTATGTAAAAGCCTCCCTCATCAACGAGACGCCAATTTTCAATATTGTTGTATGAAATATGCAGATGAAAGTATTAATATTTTATTATACTAGAGCTTCGGTCCGTGCAGCTCATTTGCACCCTTACAAAGCTTTCAACAATGTTGGACGCAGACAACGTTTATGAATATAAAGTCTGGTCTTACTAGCTGTGCGTAGTCGTAAATAATCGTAAAGTAGACGAACAAAGATAGCGATCTTTATTATTCGCTGTAATTTGATAAAAATATAAAGCGGCCGTGTAACGCAAAAAACTGAATATTACTCGTATCTAAGCAAAACAGAGATTAATTTGTAGCTTGGTGTAGTCGGAGTTTCTGAAAAGTATGTGCAAGAAAATCTTTCCATAGTTTAAACAACAACGTTTGATCTATGTGAACTCACGTCTTTATATCAAGGAGGTAGTCAGAAAGTACAGAACGCCACCTGGTACGCTCTTTACAGTTACATACTCATTTTGCTTCGTTTACGTCAAAGTTTAATGATTCATAAAGTAGGAAACTATGTACCTATGTACACGGTCACTTATGTACATACACCTTGTTACGGACTTGCCAACAAGATCGAACATTTTCAAGGAGGCTTTAGTAAACCAATCCTGCGACTTAGTTGCAGGTCTCAAATTACAAGTTTGTTGAAGCCATGTTTTTAATAATAAATTGCCTATCATGGGACGATCGTGTTTCGCTTTAACTTCCTATTCATTATTATATATTGTTATTATCCCCTTTGAAGTATTATTATTAATTAAATAGATTTTAATTATTGGCTCAATTTTTTCCCTACAAATCTGCATTCGTTCAAGTTTTTATTTACAGAACGATGGTAAATTAAAACTTGAACGAATGCAGATTAAATTGATTATACCTTCAAGAGTGTAGGTCGCATGTCGTCGTTTCAGAACATTTACAATTTACCGACACAATTAATTAAGCTTTAATTAATTCAGTCCCTATTTACACAAGCAAATGTTTCAAAATAAAAATCTTTAAATAACATCTACCTGATACAATTGTTATTTATTGCCGACTAGCAATCAACGATTGGGTTGGAATCAATCAGACTATTTTAGTACATGGAAGGGCAATCACATCCATGTTACTGGATGCTCGAATGTTGGTTACGTGAATATGAACTTTAATTCTTCTCATTACAACTCAACTTTCTAAAAGGGCAACAGTAATCATTATTCGCAAAAATTGCAAATGTGCTGTTTAAAATACGTTTTTGTAGTTCGGACTCGATATGCCAAGGTCTAGGAGCGCGTTCAATCAGCTTTTTTTTATCGTTCGCAAATGTTTCCACAGTAATCACTTAATCTATTTTAAGTGTTTTTAATTGCACATTTCGTTCGTTTTTACGACGATGTCGCGCCACTTTACGAGTGTTTTTAAACTCTTGCCTCCGCGGTTCGGTGCGGCGCAAGCGCACTGCGGCGGCATGCCCGCTGTGAGCTTATTGTCAATGTACATTTACTACTCAATCGTTTTAAAGCCCAATTAAGATTTGCTGTCATTTTATTTTCGGTTCGGTTCATCGAGACTTGAGCAACAAGCATGCGTTACGCATTTTATACGTGACCTTAATCTCTGTCTTATCTCGGTATTTTTTGCCGATTCTATGGTTCGGCTGTTGTATGAAGTTTTCTAAGAAAGCAACCGTTATGCGGCTAATGAACGCCTATGAAAGGTTGGTCCTAATCGACTGTGATTCCAATAAAGATTCTAATTTAAGACAATTCTTAGCAAAGAAGAACTACTACTTTACCTCTTCATAATCCAACTTGGCAGTGAGTGTGAATACCCCTGTCTGAGGGTTGAGCGTGAACACGTCATTAGCCCAGTCCGAGATGACGGTGTAAGTGAGCTGGGCATTGGGTCCTGAGTCGAGGTCAATGGCCGCAACGGTGCCAACCACCGCACCTCTCGCAGCGTTTTCGGAAATGTCAAAAGAGTAGGCACTTTCCTTGAAAACTGGCGGGTTGTCGTTCGTGTCTGTCACCTGAAAATTATAGTAACATATGGGAATACGAAAATAGTTAGTCGTCAGCGCTAACTTCTTTCAACGGACGTTAGGTTGATTAAAATGAACATAACTGAATATTTGAAAGTTAATTTAATCGTAAATAAATAGCAGAAAAGTGCTTAGATATCGTAAACATTATAGGTAGATAAGAGGCTCAGTGATTAGTTAATCGTTGGTCATACATCGGGCGGACAAGTGGATGTAGCCGGATNATCTGTCACCTGAAAATTATAGTAACATATGGGAATACGAAAATAGTTAGTCGTCAGAGCTAACTTCTTTCAACGGACGTTAGGTTGATTAAAATTAACATAACTGAATATTTGAAAGTTAATTTAATCGTAAATAAATAGCAGAAAAGTGCTTAGATATCGTAAACATTATAGGTAGGTAAGAGGCTCAGTGATTAGTTAATCGTTGGTCATACATCGGGCGGACAAGTGGATGTAGCCGGATGATAAGCGTTCTACTGATTTGAGCCGACGCGGCAGCCAACCGACACGACATGCAGATGTTTGGATTCATGTACAGGCGGTAACAATACGGCTTATGAAAGTTTAACAGCATGTAAGAGTTATTTCCCACGATTTAACATGACAAAAAGTCTTTTGCTTACGGCCAAAGCTGAAATGTTCTCCAGTATTGTACACTCTCATGGTATTGATAAAACTAAAGGCTTTATTTATTTATTTAAACTTAATGTACAATAGTGGTACATGGACGGATTTGATGCATCAAGGCATTCTCTACCAGTCAACCTTTGGGTTAAAAAGACTACACTGTGGTAGGCTTTGTTGGAAAATACTAAAATAAAAAAAATACTAGAAATTAGGTTTCAATTACAGACGGTTAAACGGTAAACTTAAACAATGTTGAAAATTGTTAGAATGACCGTACTTCTTCCTATAAGNTGACGGACTTGATGCATCAAGGCATTCTCTACCAGTCAACCTTTGGGTTAAAAAGACTACACTGTGGTAGGCTTTGTTGGAAAATACTAAAATAAAAAAATACTAGAAATTAGGTTTCAATTACAAACGGTTAAACGGTAAACTTAAACAATGTTGAAAATTGTTAGAATGACCGTACTTCTTCCTATAAGCTATATTTAACAAATTCATACGTTTTTATATGGTTTTAAGTGTCTGTACAACACCATAATTTCTGACATTCTAACATATCTTAACCGTGAAAGTACTTCTGTTAAAGAGTGTACCTTTCGAGATCTAAGTATCTTTATTACTGAGACTGTACGTTATTCGAGTTCCCCATAAGAAAAAAAATACAACAAACCTGAACAACAACTGTGACATCCGTAAATTGGACTCCATCGTCAGCTCTCACGATCACCTGATACTCAGAAGTCGTTTCCCTGTCCAGTGGATCTTTGAGAGTGAGCAGTCCCGTTTGAGGGTCGAGGGAGAATGGCGTCGGCTCATCGTTCTGGATGCTGTAGGTGATGCTGCCGATAGTGTCGGGGTCCTCGGCCGCGATGGCTGCTATGCGCTGCCCAGGAGCCATGTCCTCGGAAGCGAGGTATGCAGGAGGAATGTTCTTGAACTCTGGAGGACTGTCATTCTTGTCCA
Source organism: Mamestra configurata (assembly GCA_002192655.3). NCBI lineage: Eukaryota > Metazoa > Arthropoda > Insecta > Lepidoptera > Noctuidae > Mamestra > Mamestra configurata. Next base: position 31,124 of record NDFZ01003943.1, read on the forward strand.
GGATTACGACTTCCACCTGGAAAAAATAGGTATTGTTAGTATGCTACATTTTTGGATTATTTTTCTAGAGTAGATGAATCAATGATTTCTCAGTTTTCTACACATTTTAAATAATTAATTAATTATGTAAAGCCATGAAATCATGAAGTCCTTAATTTGCTGTGTTACAAAAACAATGCCTTTTAAAGTAAAACAATGCAACTTAATAATAACGTATTTAAGCAACCGTCGACTCCTATAAAACAGTCGCAAGAGAAGTCTGGTGATGTTTTATTTATGAGGTTGGCACAAAATCGGCCACTTTAACACAGTATAAGAACACGAACCAAATTAATAATTCTAAAAATGCAGCCAGCGAGCGAGTGGCTGGACAAATGTGTGACTGGGCTAACTGCCGCCGTCCGGCCCGGTCGGCCGGCTGTCCGGCTGTCTGGTGTCCGGGGACGCGCCGGACAACCGACAGGATGACAAAATACGCCTGTGGCCCTTTTATTTGATACGCTCCAACATCGAATAATCGACATATTTTATTTTATTTTTCAAACTAAACTGTAGTGTAGTTTAAAAATAAAATAAATTCGCATAGCATGTTCAGAGCCAAGAGCTTTGCAAAAATTGTGAAACAGAATCGTTTGTGTCAGGCCCCATGTACAAGTCACAATGCAGACACAAATATTTCTCTATCATTAGCAATAACCTTTTCAACCAAAATAATTACACAACAAGAAATGAATGATCGTCAAGTGTTAATTAAACAGTCACCTCAATCAAACCGCGACTCGAAACATCATTACATGATGTTTCATTTTCCAAAATGTAACGCAAGACAACTTGAGCATTATTAAAATATTTCGGACAACTTAAAAGGGTAGAATTGAAAGAAAATCAAAAATAATGTTCCGAGTGCATCGCATTCGATGTTAGTATCTGTGATACTAAGTGCATTCATCAATATGATTAATGGATCAGAATTTTTCCTTTTTTGTAATTTAAACTTTTTTACTTTTTCGGTGGGTCTCATTTTTTCATTCTTCATTTTTAAGAAGTATTTTGATGAGTTTTTGTTTGAATATTTCGCAAAGATTGATTACATCAAAGTATAATTACGTGTTTATTGATCAACATTAATGAATAACTGATAGACATATTTTTTGTTGATGGTACCAATACCAATGGGCGAATGATTTTTTCTTAAGTCTTACAGTTACTATTTTTTACTTAGTGGTCTTAAGACGAAGGTACAAGGTGTTTAATTCTCGCTTGATGCGATGAATTAGATAAGATTTATGAAGTCAGAGCAAGCTTTACAAGCGTGGCGGTTGAACATTTACAAAAAACCATTCGAAAAGAACTCGACAAGTCAACAAAGACAGAGAAAAGTAAAAGACTAAAACGTAGCAGTATTTCGTCATTCGTACTGTGAAGCACGAAGTATTCGGGACACAATGATCGGAGCCGTCACAGATAAGAAGAGGGCGATTGTGGAGAGTTCCCTGCCCTCGCAGCCGAGTGCCGAGTGCCGAGTGCCGTGAGGACAGCCTGCGCATTTGTTATGATGACTCAATCTTTTCTTTGTATGTGGACGAGGGTGCCGTCTTAAGAAGCCCGCATAGAGCCGTACATCCTATCCTCACGCCCACGATACCGCACGTAAGAGAAGCAGCAATTAACGCTGATTGTGTGATCTTAGCTCTCGAGGAAATAAATTGAAACGTGTTAATAAAATTTATTGTTCACGAAATGAGAATGCATGAGAACCGTAGGGATCGATTGTAAACATTCACTTTATAGTTGTTACCGTACAAATTCCCAGCCGCTTTATACATTTTTGAATGGAAGCAATATAATACGGAAATGACAACGTTTGTACATTTAATTGTCTTATTGATGGGCCCAGCTCCCTCAGTGGTCGTCGCCACACTTGACAGGCGGCAGCTCGCACATAAACTGTGTAAAGTGTTATAAAATCAAACAGTATATTAAATTGTATGAGATAGCAAAATATGACTGTTGACCGCTGTCGGTAGTGGCGTGTAGCGAGCATAAACAACGAACGGTTGAACAGGCAAGCGCTACATACTTCACAACAAAAAGACTAAAAAGATTTATTATGGACAAAAAGGTTAGGTACGCGATGGGTACGCGGCCGGCGTAGCCTGCGCACTCTGTGAGCGACGCAGCGCTAGGGGACCCCCTAGAGTTCATGTTTGAAGTAATCGATTAAGGGAAGAGAAATGACAGTACGTCGGTTTATTAGGATCGTCGATTAGTCAAGTTTCGATAATTGATTGCGGTTCGCTACTAGATTAATAAGAAATATTGAATGTTTCCTTGTAGCGTGCGTGTTGAATAATGACCTGTACTTAATACACGTAAAAAATTTACAATATCAAAACTTGAACATCTTATCAGTGAAATCTATTAGGAATATAAATTGTAATATCATTTACATAATACTTAGTTGAAAACCCATTAAGTTTCTTATGTAGTGACACCTACGAGTTCTGTAATCACTGGATTGAACAAGAACCTATGCAATGATCATAATTTAGGAAAACGAATGCCGCCATTGGATGTTAGAGCTACGAACGGAATGTTTACGTTGTTGATAAAAATACGGTATGTTCGCATAAGGAGGCGGGCATTCTCATGAGGAGCATTAGGAGACGGTATCAGACAGGTACAGTAAGAACAGGCTGAGCTTAGCATAACAATAGCGCATAAGTAGCGACAGGACGCCGACTCACCGACTACTAGTGAAATCACAGACAGACGATTCTATATCTTGATTCCATGGGCTTTCATAGAACGATCGCTGGATTTCTTTGTAAGTGTTGTTTGTACTTGTGATCTTTATGACCACAAATATCATAATCTATTATTCAATTCTTTTCATAATACTCTAAGGTATTCGTGTCAAATAGTAAGTAAATTTTTTTTTTGATAGGTTTCGTCAGTTTTTGGTAGAGCGTGCGATGCATAGCCGGTCGCCCGATCGCACTTACGGGCTTGATTTATCCGCGCTATAACTTACACAGATTATTATTGAAATGGAAATTACGTGTAGAAAACGATAAATGACTGCTATTTGTCTAATTCAAGCCTTGTACGTGAGCACGGAGAAAAACTACAGCCAGTTTACATTCCTACGATTTCCCTATTTAGTTTGAAACTTGCAATTGCAAGAGAACCTGCGTGCCATGGACTAAAGACGATTTTAGTATTCATTATATGTACTTCTGTTGGAAATGTGTGTTGTACCAATAAATTATAATATAATCCATCTCACACATGATTAATGTAATCTCAATGTCTATATTAATACAAGATTAACATTTTTCACGTAATTACAATCCGGATTCAGCCGAACGTGAACCTTAAGGTCTGAAAGATGACCACACAACTCTGTCGTTTTTAAAACAGTGTAATTTTACGAACATCAATCATTGAAGTCGTTTACCTCCAAATTTTACGTCACTCCCTTTATTACCTCATTCCATTTTTTAATGCAATCTCGTCTTGTGTGCAATAAAACTGTTTAAACTACAAAGAATTTATTTTTATTGATGATACGTGAAAATGAGAACGAGGTATCCTAAATTCCTGGTCGGAGATATTGATCTGTTTAAAAATAATGACACTAGATCATAACGTTGTACAAGTATAAGTGTAGTAAGCGATGGAAATATTAACATGTTCAGGTGGCTTATCTTGCGGTAAAAAAAGCAATTGGTTCTTATTATCGTCGCCAACTGAAATGTCAGGCGCCCATCTACCAGCATAAGTACTTACTATTCATTACTGACCAACTGACTTTTATTGACATTCTGCCACATACATAGGTACATTTGGATTATATTAATTTCACCCAACAAGTTTATATATTGTTCGGAATAAATGAAGGAATTTTAAAGGTGCTAAAAATATTATTCAGTTTGAAGTGAACAAGAACTTCAAATACTTAATAGGTATCTAGGTTAATTTTATGGACCAAGATGTATGATATTTTTATGATTTACGTAAAGAGAAATATGAGTCCATAAATGTATTGAAATTACTGAACGAGCCATCATCATCATCTATGTTTAAGTATTTATTTCAATTTTGATAATACAAAATTATGTATGTGCAAACATTCGTTACATACTTACCTAAATTCATCGTAAACGAAATTAATTTTCCGCATAACAAAATAATAAACATGTACGTCGATTGCCTTTTGTTGCACAAGAATCGAAACATTGTAAGACGTTGTAAACCGTACATAGCGCTGTAAAACATTGGACAAATCTTCAATACCGTTGGAAAATACAGTGTGTACACCAGATGTAGGTAGGCAGGTATATGCTGAGCTAGCCGTGAGCCCGAGAGCCCGAGAGCCCGTGAGGCTGGGCTACACGAACTTATGAGTGGATGTTGTCCGCCGACGGATATGGTGGCATCGTTTAGGGCTAGACTCTATGTTTAGAGCACTTCGTGACCGCAGCGAGGCCGCTATCCCCCCGGGACTCTGCACAATTATGTTATGGTGTCAGAGATTAGTGGCCGAGAGACGCGATACTGATCTTTATTGCCTCTATTTATTTTGTGCCTATGTATTACGAGTTTGATCTGTGTCTTTTTGAACGATATTCAGATATGAAAATGAGTTAGCAGCGTGCGTAAACTTTGCTCTAACATGCGTTTTTTTTATCGTAATGACTTGAGACCTATATTTAGCACCGTTATATGCAAATCTAGTTAGATAAGCTGAAACTCAGTACAGTATGATCATGTTAATGTTTAATTTACCTAAGTCCGAGTCTGCGCCTGCGCACCGCTTGCATTAGCATGCGGCCGCTGGGTCCGCCCACACCGGCTATCGGCCGCATCCCCACAAATATATGTAAAATATGCACAAAAGTACCCCGGATAAAGTGCACCGATAACAGGCGACGCAATTTGCATCGCCCTGAGCACATCGATCGAAACCGTTTCGGACCTATGTTTACCGAAAATAATGTCCACTATGTAACAGATTGCTCGATATGCCTGTATATCTAATAATAAGCACTACTTATCTTCCTTTTTACGTATTTCATACATACAATCAAGCCTGATTTAATTATCGAGACAATAAATGTTAATTAGAGTGACTCATCATAAAATATTTGCAATGTAATAAAGTTTAGCAAATATAAAATACCGTTATGTATTGATAGTTGGGTAAATATATATCTGAGTTGTTGATCTGTTTCAATGGTACCGTTGTGTACATCTCGGGTATCATGTTTGAGACAAGTAATCATGAGGAATCAAGCCGAGTCTGAAGTTCTCAAAGTATTGGATAGTGTAAATCGTTTCACCCGTGCTATATGATCTTGGTGAATAACATTTATTATTATGCATGCATGCAAGGATTATACAGCTCGCGGGAAGGCACGCAGGCTCCCTCAATTTCTCCTAAATTCACTACCTGAGGGCACTATCCTCGTATTATTGCCTGATCGATAGTATAATTTCGTAATAACTACGCGCGTCTCAAATATTTTTGGAAAAACTTGAAAAACAAAATGTTCCATATTATACTAACAGTTAAGTTCATATTGTGCTGCATTTTAGCTCCATATTGCATTGAACACGACTGCGAATTCCGTCTGATTTTAATGGTTTGCAGATAAGATTTAGCAAATAAGTTCCACGGAAATTCAGAACGGTATTCGATGGGCTTTCCATTAGTAGGTAGTTTATAAAATTTTTCTTATTAGTTTAAAACAGGAAAATTAGTTTTGAAGTATCAGTAGTATCCCATTAAATGTAGAGTACATAATTATTATGAAGGTTATTTTCTATAATGCAGTCAAAGTGAAAGCCGGAAAGCTCTGGAGTGGTGCAGTAAACAATATTCGCCGTCTCCGTGCAAATAAATGAAGTACACGAACGAAAATCACGAGCTCTGAATTTTTCAACGTCGCTCGCGGATCGAGATCGCAGGCAAGCGGCGAACACAAAGCACTTAACGATTAACGAACTGAAACCAAATGAGAGCATATCATTTGTATTTTCGGTAGATATAATTTTTATTCTTTTCCTCGCTTAAATTGGTACAAACGTCAATGGCTCTGCTCTCTACCTACTCTATTAAATAATAAATAAGTTACAAGGCTACCCTAGCTATTTCTCGCCATAATGTTGATTTGTTTCAAAATAATCTTTTGTTTCAAATCAAATCCTTTTAAAATGATCCGATATTATCTCCAATCTTCGAATGTATTAAATAGACGAGTCATTGCGATGAAAATAATAGCAATAGCAACAAAAGAATTATAATGTCTGCTGCCAACACCGTACAATAACAGCGGCTAGTGATGGTCTCGTCTCGCAGGTGGTTCTAGCGATTTATCGGTGGGCGATACACCGCTCGATAATGACGGGGCACTCGGCCGACAGAGCGATGTCGCAAGCACTCGCCGATTTCGGTCTGCCCGTCGGTCATCTCTAACGATGGAGCGATAATTAAGATCGGACGTCGGCATTATTTACGCCCGCAGCATCCTGCCTGACCCGAGCCCGAGTCGGTCACGACTTTTTCCATGTCGAGCGAGACTATTGTTGCTTTTACTCGTGTTTAGTTTAGCTAGATCTGCCGGTGCACGGCCGATTTGTACGTCGCGAGTTTAGCTATCGAGCGGCGACTCAGGCGTGTACTCGATGAAGTTTATGACTTTTGAGTTGAGATAAACTTATCTCTATTATAGTCAGTGCCTGATGCTACTCGTTGGCTAACTCCGAATTTAGCCAATTGTGGTGTGGAATGTTGGCATTTGCGGCGCTGATAGCCAACACAAACAAGTATTTGGCTAAGAATTGCCTACTCGGTGGTATCTTCATAATTTACATTGTTTCTAAGTTCATACTAATGTGGCATTGTTAGTGTGTTTATCAAGCATCTGCCGCGACACTGCTCGCTGGCTGCTTTATGATAATCTCGCTCTCAAGTTAGTGCCGTGATCTGCACGCAGATACAACTCATCTCGCTGCTTTACGTTTGCTATTAACTAATAATATTTCATTTTATATGTACAGTTTCTAGTTACGTTTCTTACGGTAGTATTTAAGTACCTATGTATAAAATATTGTTAAATTATTTGAATGTTCAGACAATTTGTTATTACGGGAGATATCGGATAATGAATAACCTTACACAGCTTTATAACTCATTATTCAATCAAAGTTTTTAAATTCAAGTCGTATTAAACGAACACCGCACAAACAGAAAATCAATTGCAAATGGCTGGAATGGAATTGATAAGCTAAATAAAAAAGTTTGCTTTAGCCTTGTAAAATTGAGCTTATATTTACCCCTATTCAGTAAAATAATAGGCAAAGCAAAGCACATATTCAATTAAAATAAATATGAGCGGAGCGCCGCTAATAATGTTTGTGTATCTTTTAAGGTAATACCAGTAAATATTGAAAGTGTCTTGTAATACGAGCCGCAGTAATCTATGAAGCTTTGGTGTGCCATTGCTGGGCAACTGGGCACTGGGCACTGGGACCGCCTGCTGCGGGCCCCGAGACCTCGAGCGACAGTAAACGCATTGCTCACCGCGCACTTTTATATTTTATGCACTACGTTTTACTTTTAATAAGTATTCAAGCAATAGTCGTTATTGCTTTTGCTTAAAATTCCTGTACAGACAACAAAAATTGCTGAGTAATGAAATCTTTATCATAGCCATTGTGGGAAAGGCTCATATTTGAAATCAGTTACAAAGAGGATTAATTTGCAAGTATTGTGAAATGACGTCTGTGTGTCATGTGTCTCGCCTGCATACCGAACTCTTTTAGATTTAGAGACTGGACCTAGTTACACATTCTACTATACAAGTTGTCTCTAAATGTTTATTAATATGGNTTGTGTGTCATGTGTCTCGCCTGCATACCGAACTCTTTTAGAGACTGGACCTAGTTACACATTCTACTATACAAGTTGTCTCTAAATGTTTATTAATATGGAGGATTAATTATAACGGTGAGTAAACTAATGCCAAACTGAAACTTAGAAAGATCTATGATTTATACTGGTTGTATTAACTTTTCTGCACTTTTTTAATAAGAACCTAGCTCCTGTAGAAGTGCAAAAGTATGATTAACTTAGGTCGTTTTTGGGAATCACTTTCTTAGAAATGTTTTTAATTATCAGTTATAAATAACAAATCTACTTGTATATAATAAATAAAACATAACGTGTTCGTCTTTTTGCTGTTTATAGGCCGGCTAACAGGCAAAGTGTTAAAAACACAGTTATGGGTGCTAAATTATGCATCGGTATGTAGTTGTTTTTAATTAAAACATTTCTGAAGGAGCGACCGCTGTTCGATTCGATTTCTTCACCCTAGGTAGTTGGATCTTATTGGTAGGTTTCTGAGCTCAAAAAACTGGATCTCAGTGCAAAAGCTGCGTATCAGATATAACCATAAAATAATGCTGTAGGCGGATAAATAAATTACATTCCGATCCTATGTATTGTGTCTGTAAGTCAATTAATTATTATTTTTATCACTTGATGCGATGATTCATTAGAATGAATGACAAGTCAGACGGAAAACTTTGAAAGCTGTTAAAGTTATTTGGACTAGACCACGTGGTTACCACAAATACCATACAATTGTATTATGTTACCCCTGATATTTAATGATTTCACTGTGAGAGAGGGACAGAGCTATACAGAACGAATTGCACTAACACTTTTTCATAAGAAATTCTTGATGGAAATGACACGTCATTGTAGGACGGGTAGGACTCAACATCACTTAATAAACTGAATTGTTTATTTTTGTAATAATAAAATCTTTAGTTTTATTCTTTCAAAAATAGCTTTAAGAACTGCCAATTACTTGAGAATAAAATAGAATCCATAACCACGTCCGTTCATGTATCAAACGGACGAAAACACGTTCTGTCACACATCCGATCTGATTATCTGTAATACAGAACTGTATCACAGATATAATTTATATTCTTTTTTTATTATCTCCTAAAGTTTATAATAAAGGCGAGTTTTATTAGCCCGGCGTTATTACAGCGGATCTCGTTCAAGTCAACTTTGGAGGTGAATAATAATAGATAGGGTTTATCCCTTACGATTTATTACCCAAATAACTAGTGACTTTACTGTGATAACTTCATTTGGTAAATGTAATTGGTTGTAAATTTTAAAACATTTATGATGCCCATATATTATGACCAATGTTTAATTGTGAAACTAATAAATAGTGTGTGTTGTTAACTCATTAAATGCACGCGAAATAAAATAAGAGTGATTGTCATGCGTCCTTTATTGTGTTCCGAATAACTTGGAATAATTAGGCTATTAAATGCCCCGTTATGATTGATATCTACGATATGTTATACTACGAAAGTATTGTAGATTCACCTTCTTTAGCTATTGTCATGGTATTTTTATAAGTCTGTTTTATAGTTAGCAAATATCGAAAGAGCCATTTGTAATCCCGGATGAATCATGTGCAGGATAAGTTAATATAATGATAGACGTTGATAAAATATTGTGCGATCAATTTGTGATAAGTAATAATTGCTGTTCAATGTCTCTGAGTAACATTAAAATCGAACAAAAAAAGGTTCTTTTTACAAATGCTAACCAACTACATCCTACTAATATTACAAACGCGAAAGTTTGTGAGGATGGATGGATGGATGGATGGATGTTTGTTACTCTTTAACGCAAAAACTACTGAATGGATTTTGGTGAAATTTGGCACAATGGTAGATTATAGTCTGGAATATCACATATGATACTTTTTATCCTGGGAATATGTNTTTGTTACTCTTTAACGCAAAAACTACTGAATGGATTTTGGTGAAATTGATTTTGGCACAATGGTAGATTATAGTCTGGAATATCACATATGATACTTTTTATCCTGGGAATATGTTCCCTTGGGATAATTTTCGACAATCACGCCTGCGGAGCCGCGGGCGGCAACTAGTATAAAATAAACTAATACTCTATGCATACGTCTATCGTTAGCCAGGGATCTGACTGACAGTTTCGTTTGTTAGCGAGAATACAATTAAGACTAAAACAAACATTAATTACAATGACAGAACTATAGTTTTTTCCTCAACACTTGAGATGACAAACATCTTAGACAGCAATTTATTTTAATAGACAACAGATCCCTATATATTAATTGTTTCCGTGATTGACAGGCAAATTGAGAAAACGTAGAAAATTTCAAAGTAGGTGCAGAAAAATAAAGGAAACATTAATCCAAAATGAACTACTCCCAGGCCCACTTGCACTATCAAAAACGAAATATAAGTATTGGGCGCTAAACGAAATTAAAATATTATTTAATTTTTATTTTAAACGATTTTAAAGATGGCAAAAACATAATTATATGTTTTAAATAGAGAACGGATTTGACCCGAGCCCTGATGGACTGTCAAATCTCGTATATGAAACAATTCCTCTAAAGACTTCTGATATCGAACAGAAAAACTATTTTCCCCGTGTATTTCCCAATCTTAACAGACATAGACACGCGCAAAGAGTAGTAGTACTAGTAGAGGATGCTCACCGCAAAATATCTGTGAATGACCCACGCAAGTATGTACTTACCTATAGTTAACAATAACCAAGTAATTAATAATAATGACTCGAGCTTCAATCACTTAGGAGGCCAAACTTTCTAACGAGTCCCGTCAATCCACAGCCAAAATATTTGTACAAGTTGAAAAGTGAATAACTGTGGCCTTCTTTGTGTTCAAACTTACAATTACTTTGATGATGCACTAGTATTCTTAATTAATACGAAAATTATCAAATGAAAATAGTAGTAACGAGTAGTAACCGAGTTGAAATCGTATGACTATACAACAGTTCCAAAAGTACAGTTAGAAATTCATTGTTGCTTAGTTGAGTCATAGATTTTTTAATACATTTTATTAATACATATTACCATCCTAATAAAAACCATAAATCTATAAAGTCCGCATGATTGTATAAGTCTGTGAAGGNAGTTAGAAATTTATTGTTGCTTAGTTGAGTCATAGATTTTTTAATACATTTTATTAATAAATATTACCATCCTAATAAAAACCATAAATCTATAAAGTCCGCATGATTGTATAAGTCTGTGAAGGTGTCAAGAGACATAATGTCGATGTTTTTACACACTTTTTTTCACATTTTCCTATAATAGCAATGTGTGATATTTTATTAGCGGACACACCTAAAGGCATTGACTGTTGTTTGGACACTTGCTAATGGACAGTCAAAGCATTATTGCAAAGAAAAAAAAACTTATCTACTGACAATGGACCGCCATTAGTGTAATGAATAGGTACCTATTCTGTCCGCATGCGGAATCAATTGGCTATCAGTATTTGTCGTTATTTGATGGATTGTTACTTAGCAGAACAATCGTATCGTAGCGTAGATATATTTGTAGGATTTTCAATTTAAAAAGATAACACACTACACTAACATACTTTAGGTAATTCTTTTCAGTATTTTATCAATAGCAATACAAACGTAAAAAGTTTCCAATACTAATAAGTTTGTATGTAATTGGATCCTTTTTAATCCCATAAAAAACATGTTCGAAAATAGAACATAATAAATAGCTAACGAGATAAGCAACACTTGAGAGACGACTTTTTTTCTTTCACAGTTTCATTAAAATTCTCCTTTTTAACAGTAAAGTAGAATGTTATCAAGTTCCAAAGTACACAATGGGAGCGAGATCGTTGTCTACGGCCGGCCACGACGGCCGCGGGCCCGGGTTCGATTCCCGTTCGACGAAATTCAGGCTAACGAACGGCCCTCCGATAGTGTTGTTACCTAAATACCGTTTTTTTT
>NDFZ01003944.1:0-19249 GCA_002192655.3 Mamestra configurata
TGACAGCCGGGACCAACGGCTTAACGTGCTTTCCGAGGCACGGAAGAAACTCGGTATGTTAAGGTGGTCACCCATCCACAGACCAACCTTGACAAGCGTTGCTTAACCTTGATCGACCCGTGCGGCTGTTTTTTATTCTTTAGCCACGAGCTCCTCAGGTCAGATAGGCAGTCCATGTAAAAACTGATGGTCAGCAGGACTATCCGGTTTTTGTACCTAGCTATATCTGGTAAGACTGGCAAATGACCCCATCATATAGTTGGGAAGAACTAAGGCAGACCACGATTTGATGCTTTTTTTTTTTCAGCATGGGTAATCATCAAATGACTTCTTCCGTTCTGGGTGGAGCGGAAGGGCGTGTTAGACTCTTACTGACTAAAACCCATCCGTGTTCCTTCTAAAGCCTTTTGCGTTCCAAGGCCGCGGTGACTCTATCGAACAAATTCCGCAACCCTGGCAGGCTCTGGCCCTAGCGGGCTCCGTCTTTTATGCTGACATCTCTTTGAGGCGCGCGTGAAACAACGCGCCATCGACCCTGGCCTGGTGATGATCGGACAGCGAGCCACCCAACGCTCGCCGTCCCACGATTTGATGCTAACAGATGATTTAGGGCGTTAATAAATGAATGCAAAATAAACAACTAGGGAGAGTTATCTGCTTGCCTATGTGTTAGAAACTTTATATGTTCGACAGATGTAGGCACTATTTGCGTGGATCGATACGCGACTGTCCCGCCATTGTTCCTGTGTAGTCGTTTGTGGTATAATGAGGATGGATGGCAGTTTTATTAACATGTGTTTCTTTGCCTGTGTTTCTATACCGGTCGATTCTGTAAACATGTAGGGGTGAAGACTTGGGTGAAGTGATCTCGAGGTGAGCTATCAATCCATATAATCAAGATGGAATGACAGCTCACTTCGTGATCAGGTGACATCATGATTCGATAAGAACCGGCCAAGTGCGAGTCGGACTCGCGCATGAAGGCCGGACCGTTATCCATAAAAACGGCAAAAAAATCATGTCTGTTGTATGGGAGCCCGCTTAACACTTTCAGTGCCCAGAACTCAGCATATGGCTCGAACAATAATTTGTTCGTGCCCACGAGTCGTCGTTATATTATTATGTAGCGGCGACTCGTGGGCATAAGAAACAAATTATTGTTCGACCCATATGCTGAGTTCTGGGCACTGAAAGTGTTCAACATTTATTTTATTCTGTTTTTTAGTATTTGTTGTTACAGCGGCAACAGAAATACATCATCTGTGAAAATTTCAACTGTCGAACTATCACGGTTCATGAGGTACAGCCTGGTGACAGACAGACAGACGGACAGCGGAGTCTTAGTAATAGGGTACCGTTTTACCCTTTGGATACGGAACCCTAAAAATCACAATTCTGGGAAGAACAAGCAAGTCCTTTATACAATATTGCTACAATGATAACTCCGTGTTTATGATTCATAAGCCGTCGGCTAGAGGATGATGCCGGAAACGCATTTAAATGAAAGCGGAAATTAGATACAAGAATTAAAATATGTAGTGCATCGCCCTTTCCCATATTACATTCAGAACCAGCTTTATTGCTCGGGCTTACTTACGTTTTTATAGATTTTAGCAAAGAAAAAGTAGCCAGTAACCGTCTCCGGGGTCCTATCTATCTCTGTACTAAAAATCATCAATATCGATTCAGCGATTTAGGCGTCTAATCGTAACACACGACGCACGTTCGCATTTAAAATTTTAGTAAGGATAAAAGTCGTGATGTGAGCAAAGAAACAAATGAAGATGCAACTCTATGAGGTGTTAATATTTAAATAAGTTACAACAGTTCTATGAACGACATAAAAATACATACTATTGAATCTTACTTATCAGCAGATATCGGAATAGGTAGACTGTATTTACCTTATGTTCGTGGAAGTAAATAACATAGAGTTGATAATACCTCCTGTAAAATCCCGGAATTGACAATTAAAACCCGGGATTATAAAAACATGAACTGTACTTTGAGTGTATTATTATTATTATATTATTATTTAATTTAACAGTTTTAGTAGGTACGGAGCTCTAAAAACATAATAAGATTCTTCAATATAATAATTTTGTTCAAATGTATTCATAGCGCAATAAGCAATTTGCAATTTCTTAAATCCTGGGATACAAGCGTCATGTTTATGATTCCGGGATTTTAGAGGAGGTATTGTCAACTCTTTGTTACTTACTTCCACGAACATTAGGTAAATATAGTCTACCTATTCCGATCTCTGTTTATCAGGAAAGCCAATTAGTAAACCGTTACATTAATTACACTTGACCTTACAATACAATCATGTCGTATTAGTTTTCTACAAAGATAAAGCTAACTGTTGTAAATATTGTAAAATATTGAATTATAGGTAAGTGAAATCTTTAGAAAGCCTTTTTTGGCACGCATTTGACCGCTATATCACCTGATAGTATGCGATGATGTGGTTGAAGATGGAGCACACTTGCCTAGAAGTAACCTATTCACTCTTGACTTGAAGACTCCCAGGTTGTAGCTATCATGAAACATAGACTCTGGCAGGGAATTTCACTCCTTAGCTGTACGCACAATGAATGTGTTTCCAAAACGTTTAGTGCCTTTTCATTTAAGGACCGGGTTATCCATGAAATCCTACTATTACGTATTATTAATGTGAAGGTTTATGAGCATGCATTGATGTTTTACTGCATGGATCTTTGTTACTCTTTCACGCAAAAACTACTGAACTCATTTCAGTGATATTTTGAACATATACGTACCTTAACCGTAGTGGTATTGTAAATGCAAATGAGTTTCTTTGTTACGCTTTCACGCCTCAATCGCTGATTTTGATTAATTTTAATACAGTCCTATTATATATCGTCACCGAACGCTTTCCATGAGCTACGAGGGGGCGTTTTTAAGTTCGCGGAATGGAGGGTAAGAAGTGTAAATAAAAATACAAAATTATTTTTCTTTTTCAATATATTCACCTGCTACCCTTATACATTTTTCAGATCTTTCAATTAGCTTATGTATACCTTCATAAAAAAATGTTTTGTCTTTGTCCGAAAAATAGGCTGAAACCGCGTCCTTCACTTCTTCATCAGTAGAAAATTTCTTCCCACGAAGTTCTTTTTTGAGTTTTGGAAAGAGGTAGTAATCACTGGGAGCCAGGTCTGGGCTGTAGGGTGGATGATCTAAAATATCGAAGCCCACGTTATGCAGGGCAGCCAAAGCAACACGGCTCTTGTGAACTGGCGCGTTGTCGTGTAGAAGAAGGACACCTTTGGTTAATTTTCCCCTCCTTTTTTCTTTAATGCTTTCTTTTAACCTCTCGAGGATGGAAGCGTAGTATTGTCCGGTTATAGAAACGCCTTTATCTTTATAATCGATCAACAGGATCCCTTCCGAATCCCAAAACACTGTTGCCATGATTTTTCCAGCCGATTGTGACACTTTAAACTTCTTGGGTGGTGGTGTGCCTTTTTTGTGCCACTGCATAGAGTCCTGTTTCGACTCAGGTTCATAATGATGAACCCAAGTTTCATCTCCAGTAACAATTCGACTTAAAAGTCCATCCTTATCTTCGTTACAGAGGTCCAAAAACGTGCGAGAACACTCCACGCGGCGTTGTTTTTGAGGCGGCGTGAGCATTCTTGGCACCCATCTTGCACTGACCTTTGTCATGCCAAGATGATCATGTAGAATTTTGAAAATTGTCGTATCCGATACTCCAACCATTTCTGCAAGCTGTTTCTTCTTTAGTCTGGCATCTTCCAATATAATTTTTTCGACTTTTTTAATGATTTCCGGAGTAGTCACCTCGGGCGACCGTCCGGGCCGAGGGTCGTCTTCAAGTGAGGTCCTGCCNACAAACAATATAATTCTTTAGACAATTGGTTTCTTACAAAAGTGACCATAGTGCCGACTCTTCTTTTTGCCGCGGGTAACAGCTACTATGCAGTTTCTAATGAGGATTAATACATAGAATTTTATCGATCTGAAGTCTAGGCAAACGAAGACCAAAACCCATAGACCAGCATTTCCGAAGTCGTGAAAATAAAGTATGTTGTAGGCACGTTTCCTTAGGATAATTTTCGACTTTCACTATGTTGAAGTCGCTGTCAGACGCAAGTAAACAATAAAACTTCACTTTAAAAATAATTGAACACCAGTAAAACAAATGCAGAGAGGGTTAAAGAAAACAAAAATAAATTAAAACAGAAGACCAAGTTCCAAAAACATGTTTGTCATCCAAAAACATGTAAAACCGTTTACATTTTCTAACTAATGAGCGTGTAAACGCACTAAAACTGGACCACGTATTTAGTTTCAGTTTAAAAATAGTCTCTACGAGTTCCACTAACAATGCATTAAAGTGTTTGGCCATGCTTCATTCGTATAATCCGTTACAATTTAAACTATGGCGCACTCAATTTCTGCTTCGCACAATTTGCTCTGAAACGGTGAAGGAAAACATTGTGGAAGACCATAGGTAGGTAACCCTAAAAAAGGTTCCTTACCTCAAAAGGAAAAAACGGAACCCTTATAGGATCACTTTGTTGTCCGTCTGTCTGTCTGTCTGTCAAGACCCTTTTTTCTCAGGAACGCGTGGAGGTATCAAGCTGAAATTTATATCGAATACTCAGGTCTACTGTCCCTTGGAGCTGTGAAAATCAAACAAAAACTCAAACTTCTAAGCCAACGCAATCAAAAGATACAGTTGTTTATGCTGCAAATTTTCGACACTCGCAAGGGAATTAAAACCTACAGGGTACTTCCCGTGAACTCAGAATCTTGTTTTTTTTTATGGATGGGAAATCTTTGAATGATCTTCCACTCTGGGCGGAGCGGAAGGGAGTATCAGGCTCTAAAACCCATCCGTGTTCCTCCTATTGCCCTTTGCGTTCCAGGGCCGCAGTGACTCTTGCGAACAAATTCCGCAACATAGGTAGGTAACCAAGGAAGCTAAAATAGCCTGAAGAATTGTCACTCCTATTTGGGATAGCCGATGGGGCCGGCGACCGCGTAGAAGAAGACGAAAGAAGACGCAACGTTGGAAAGGCCAATTGTTGAAAAGTTGGAAAAGCAGTTGGAAAGTTCCACCAGAGGAACTGGTGTCCCGGTGATGTAGATGCTCGCTGGATGCGCGAAGCCCACAATAGGAAATGTGCATGCATTTTTTTATTTGCAAAATAAAATACTTATTTACTTTAGTAAACAATCATGAAATAGTTTTTAAAATACCTTTATCAGCGATGAAGTAATAAAGCTTCAAAGCTGACAACTAGAAAGAGAAGTCCGATACCAACTCTGACGTCAAATACTATGACGCCTATACAGCGGCCATAGAAAACAGCGTTTTTGTCACAGGGACTTCTTGTATTTGTTTAAAATAGTCACCTTCGTTTGTTTTTCGGTCAATTTTGATTTTATTTTCACTGTTAGTATTATCATCATCTGCCTAGCCTTTTCCCAACTATATTGGGGTCGGCTCCCAGTCAAACCGGGTTCAGCTGAATACCAGTATTTTACGTGGAGCGGCTACCTACCAGACCTCCACAACCCATCAACTGGGTTATACGGTATTTCTTGGCAAGACTGGTGTCAGATTATCGGGCTTCTGACAATCCGTAACTACTGCCAAATATCTCCAAATGACAGCCGGGACTAACGGCTTAACATGCTTTCCGAGGCACGGAGGAATCTCGATATATTAAGATGGTCACCCATTCACAGACCGACCTCGGCAAGCGTTGCTTAACCTTGAAGGTCGCCCCTTCGGCTGTTATTATTTAGCCACGAGCTCCTCCTCACTGTGAGTATTATATTTTTGTATTAATCTAGATACACTGTTTAGATAAATAATATTTTTATCATGCTTATTTTCTATTGGCACAACCGGTCGATGAGGAACAAAAATTGGGAGGGCTATGTACAGCAGTCTTTAGACTGAAACGATAACGACAATAATATATATATTATTGCCGTTAAGCCTGGTTCTGTATTTCAATGAGACTTAAACACAACTAGCAAAATATACTGTACTAACAAAATTTCTGTCAGCTTCAGCAGTTTCTGGAAATCATCCCAAGGAAATATACTCCCTGGGAGCAAGTTTTCCTTAGTAAAAAGCAACATTAACATTAAAAGTAACTAACTGACATCAACTCGACCACTGCGCGCGCTCATTGGTCAAATCAAATAGCGCACGCTTCTTCGGCTTCCTGTTACACACTTCCGTCCCCTTTCACGAAATCACTCCAACGGATTGCAGGAAAGCAAAAGGACAGGAGTTACAAATCAAAATTTTCTTTGTTCCTATCCAATGGTCTACCCCGTATAAAATATTAATACAAATCCGTTCAGCCGTTAAGAGCTGCAAAGTTACAAACAGACAGACTTTATTACTTTCTCTTTTATAAATNCGCCGTTAAGCCTGGTTCTGTATTTCAATGAGACTTAAACACAACTAGCAAAATATACTGTACTAACAAAATTTCTGTCAGCGGATTCGCCCCCTCAAAAGTTGAAAATCATCCCAAGGAAATATACTCCCTGGGAGCAAGTTTTCCTTAGTAAAAAGCAACATTAACATTAAAAGTAACTAACTGACATCAACTCGACCACTGCGCGCGCTCATTGGTCAAATCAAATAGCGCACGCTTCTTCGGCTTCCTGTTACACACTTCCGTCCCCTTTCACGAAATCACTCCAACGGATTGCAGGAAAGCAAAAGAACAGGAGTTACAAATCAAAATTTTCTTTGTTCCTATCCAATGGTCTACCCCGTATACAATATTAATACAAATCCGTTCAGCCGTTAAGAGCTGCAAAGTTACAAACAGACAGACTTTATTACTTTCTCTTTTATAAATATTAGCATGGATATGTGTTGTCCATGCCCATAATTTATTTTAAATGCCTACCTACCACTCTGATAGATATAATATTCAAAGGTTATTAAGGAAAAAAATACAAAATAATCCAGGGTTTATCCCAGACGNTCTATTTTCAAAGGTTATTAAGGAAAAAAATACAAAATAATCCAGGGTTTATCCCAGACGAAACCTTGATCGTTTCACCCAGAATATTGTTATCAGGACAGATAATAAGAAAAGTAAGATAAGTGAAACAAATAGTTTTAACAATTTCATTAATTAGGGATGATGCTGTAATCACTAGAGATTGCACCATAATTTTCGTAAAAGATTTTCGTTTGTCTCATGGGATAGATCCACCAAGCCTTATTACAAATTATGAATGACGAGATTTTTCTCTTGGCTTCGCTACAGTTGCTTTTCCCGGTGGAACTGAACATATTCTCGAAAAGCACTATGTAGCCTTATTTGCTCTTTAGGTAAATTATGTTTTGTATTGGGATTACTACTATCAGAAATTTTCTTTACAACCAAACAAACAATCAACTTTACTTCTTTAACTGATTTAGATAGATAGTAATATTCTGGCCACTGATTGTAAGAGCATGAAGAGAACTTGAATCCGCATCATCCTGGCTTACTTCTAGCCAATTCATAGTTTCTTTATCTTTTTTATAACCATCCATATTCCAAACAACATTAGCATTCATATTCAAAACCATGCCGGTAACCATACGAGTTCTAATTTGAAGAGAAGAAATATAAGACCACCACCATGTGGATATAACAACACAGTCGTTTCAATGTAACAAATANTATCCATATTCCAAACAACATTAGCATTCATATTCAAAACCATGCCGGTAACCATACGAGTTCTATTTTGGAGAGAAGAAATATAAGACCACCACCATGTGGATATAACAACACAGTCGTTTCAATGTAACAAATAATGCTTTGCAGTTACGAGTATATCCCTAACGTCTAAAAATATTCACTACGAGGTAAACTAACCAGGCATTGGAGTGTTTGGCACGCTCCGGACTATATAATGATGTTTATGGTAAAGCCAGAGAGTTCGAGGGAATGTTGGATGAAGTGGAGATTGAAAAAGTTGTAGAATTTGCTTACAGATAAGGTGAAAGTATTTTAACTTGAAGTCGATCAGTAAAAGTCGAACTTAATGTAAATTAAAATTATAAAGTGGTAGGTGGTACGGGCATGTCATGACACGGGCCAGAACAGCACGTCATAAAAGGCGAAAGAGGCAGAGGACGACCCCTTTTGACATGGTGGACCAGTATGGCGAAGCTTCTCAAGCTACCTGACTTGACAACCCGTGACAGAACCTTTTAATACCGTAAGTGGGAAAAGGCTAGGGCAAAGCAAAAGAAGAACAAAATGATTTATACGCTTATTGTGAAAGGTAATACTCGAAGTAATGATCCGATTATAAACATTCTTAAGTTGATAGAAAGCAACATTATCGCTTAGTGTTAATGGCCACTTTTATCATGGAATGCAAAGTTCCTACATGAGTGGATTTAAAGAAAAACAAAATATTAAAAAAAAAAATGTTTTATCGATATTCCCAAAGAATCCGAGTAGTTTTTGGTAAAAATAACGACGACAATCGAAATCTGAAGAGACCCTTGACTGTAAATGCAATACCTCATTCAGACAGATTATCATTATCAAAGCACTTGACCAGAAGTTGACTGTGACAAGATAGAGGGTACATTTTTTAATTTATATTTTTCGGGGAGAAACCTTCAAAAGGCGCCTGGACTTTTGGGGAAAAATACCAGGGAGTGTGCGATTTTTACCTTACTAAAACCACCCCGGTGATCACCATCAGCACAATGAAGAAGCCTCGGTACTTCTAAAAAGACCACTCCGGAACCCCCTCTGTGCAATGCCTGTGATGGCACATCCTTTGACTTTAAAGGGGTCTCCTCTGAGCCTCCAAGTATACGGTAACACGTGATCACCAAGATAGAGTGCCTAAGAGAACGTGACATTTTATCAGCGACAGCAATAAAATTGTCATAATGCAAAAATGTTAGGGAAAATTTTCACGTCAAATTTCCCATACATTTTGAAATTTTCGACCATCGCTAATAAAATGTCACTTTGTCTAAAGTTCCAGGCTATCCTCAAAAACGTGTTAAAAAATTGTTAGCCCTGCCAGGGTTGCGGAATTTGTTCAAAAGAGTCACCACGGCCCTGGAAATCAGAGGGCTTTAGGAGGAACACGGATGGGTTTTAGTCAGAAAGAGTCAGACACGCTCCACCCAGAGCGGAAGAAGTAATTTGATGATATCCCATCCTAAAAAAAAAACAATTGGTAGCACCTGTTTAAACCAGTTGCGTTCTTTCAAAGAACATCCATTCATCTCCATCTTCATTAACTGGTCTAGTAAAGGGGTCAAGTTCGGCCAAGCCAATACGACTATCACCGTCAGATTGTCGGCCCAACTCAAGAACATTCAAATCAACCAATTAAACTAAATCGTTCTGATTCAAACTCAGACTGTTCTCTCTGATCCTAATCGGTTTAAAATTATGGAAATTGGTCCTCCGAGGCGCGTTGAGCCAGATTAGGGCTTGACGAGACTAATTTGTATGTAAGATAAGTAGGATTTGAATGGTTGACCTTAAACTTGTGTGATACAGTTCCATCGTATCTACTCAGTAATAATGAGTTGAGTATCATTTACAAGAACGCAATTCATTTGTGCATCGTATGACGTATCGTACGACTACAACGAATGATGTATTCATTACTAATATTCTGGATTCACACAAAGGAAGATGATATAATAAATTGGAATAAGGGCAAGATGATGATGCTGGTGTTAATTAATTATTCGATGGTTTTCAACGAAATTTAAGCCACTTTGGTTATCTCCAAAAGTGACTATGTCAAAAGGATAGTGGATGCCTGTAGAATTATCTTCCGTTATCGCTCATTGATGTGGTCATTAAGAGGCCAATGCCCATTTAAAAGCGGTTACGAAATGGTCAGGTCAAACAAAAGAGACGTTTTTCGACCTATAAACATGTCGAAGCAAGCTGTCAATCCAAATCAATATGTCACGTGATCACGAAGTGAGCTGTCATTCCATCTTGATTATATGGATTGACAGCTCACCTCGTGATCACTTCACCCAAGCCTTGCACTTCGACATGTTTACAGAATCGACCGGCTGTAAACATGTCGAAGTGAAGGCTTGGGTGATGTGATCAATCACGAAGTGAGCTGTCAATCCATGTAATCAAGATGGAATGACAGTTCACCTCGTGCTCACTCCACCTGAGTTTTTACGGTGAGAGGTTTACTGAACCGACCGGCTGATGGTAAGCGATGGTGTGGTCGACAATGGAGCACTTAACTTATTCACTGCTAACTTAAATACCCCCAGGTTATGTCTTTAAACAGTTTCTAGTTCTTTCCATCCAAATTGTAATTCGATTGTTATTCCTGAATTTTGTAAGCACTGGGGTGCTAATTGGTAAAAAACTTAGAGGTTTCAGTCTAAATAGCCGAAAAGATTGGCTACTAACGTTATACAAGTTTAATATTTAGATATTCTATTTACCGAAGCAGGTCTAATCAATTCGTCAAACATTATGGTGATTGAATTTTTCAGAGGAAAACTGATATTCACGTTTACTATGATAATTTTATGTATGGGGATGCCGTAAGTGAAATATACTCAGCTCTATCGCTGCAATATTTTATCTAGATTACAAAGGCGAGAGCCGCAAACAGAGGTTGTTAACTTTCATAATTATAACATTCTTTGGACTATCAGTTAATCTGTGATACACTTGTTTCTACTTAAACAATGGAGTCTAAACACCATAAGATGCTTCACGTGTTTTAATTAATGTTTTCGTCTAAGACACCATATTTCTATTTGTATTTAAAGACANTCGTGAAGCATCTTATGGTGCTTCACGTGTTTTAATTAATGTTTTCGTCTAAGACACCATATTTCTATTTGTATTTAAAGACAAACGTTGCACCATACTAGGAATTTCTCATGTATCGTCGGTGCATTTACAAACATATAAACACAAACAGATATGAGTAGTTGTTCCGGGTCTAGCGACCCGGAACAACTACTCATATCTGTAGGCCATACAAATTTTGCTAAAAAAATGGTACCTTTTTAAATCCGTTAGCATTTGGTTCTGGTTTCGGTGTGCGATCAGTATCAAATAGATTTAATCTGGAGCTCTGGAATAAGTCAGCACTGGAGTTTTCCCTGGAGAACAGCTCAGCTGTGGAGCTTTCCCGGTTCAAGGAAGGTCTTGCTTTCACGAATGGATTGTTCCTGGCAGCCTGTGCTCTTTTGAGCCAGTTGAATTTGTTTGCATCTTGAGGTGCTGGCGAAGGAGTGGGAGTATCTTCAGGGGTATCACTAGGAGTTGGCGTGTCTGGTGAAGACGCCATTGCTAGTCAATTGTTTTTATCAATTTGAATTTCGATCGACACTTTTATTTTGGCAGCTTCTGAACGATTCTTTAAAATGTTTTGACACGAGACTCTTGCTGTTTAACCTCACGAAATTTTGTCTCAATCAGCTGTTACGAGTACGTTAAACACTTAATAAACAAAAATATTCTAGCACTATAACACTTCACTTAGCGGGGCTATTTGGCAGCAATTTTTACGCGAATTCTTGAGCCGGACATCGTAGAGCGCGAAATTGATTTACTATACATGGACGACGCAGCGGATAAATTTAGAATTTAGCAATACCATCCATAGGCACGTCTGCATACGTGAGGGCTCGGCGCGCGACTGTTAATAGAACAGATATCAACGTATTTTGATCGACTCTTGCGCAGTATATAGAGCGTGTGTTTGTTATACAGGGTTAGAATGAATTAGTTGACGGTACTCCGCATATGTATTGATTAAACAAACAAAAAAAAATCGTCACATACATTTTTAATTTTAAACAGCTGGGAGGTCATTGCACTGCAGTGGGTTAGTAAGATTAGATAAGACTAGCAGTCGGCCGAGGCTCCGCCCGCGTTGGATTAGTAGTGATTTTTCAAATTGTAGCCTATGTGTTATTACTATTTATTTTTTTTGTGATGAATTTTTTCATCAAAACTGTTCAGAAATTTTTGCGTACACACATGTATCCATCCGTTCATCCGTTTTCACAAACTGATGCGGGCCATGGATGTTCAAGTAATTTGATCAAACAGGCTGGTTAAAACACTTAAAACACGTTTAATAAGTTGGATCAAAAATTAATTGTAAAATGGCATGAACAAATATGAAATTTCGTATTTCTATTTGATCAAACAGTTTGATCGTTCTGTTTGAACAGATTTTCTTGAACGTCTCTGGCCCGCATTACGGGTCTATTATAGAAGTAGTATAGGAAGAAGGATTAGAATTACTATAGCTGACTTCAGGGACAACGACCATGGGTGGTGTAGTGACTTGAAATTAAGAGTATTTTTTGTTTAGATTTTTCAGTCTCTTNAATTACTTGAACGTCTCTGGCCCGCATTACGGGTCTATTATAGAAGTAGTATAGGAAGAAGGATTAGAATTACTATAGCTGACTTCAGGGACCACGACCATGGGTGGTGTAGTGACTTGAAATTAAGAGTATTTTTTGTTTAGATTTTTCAGTCTCTTATAATCCTGCTGTCATAAAATAATGACGTATCGACACAAAACGAAGTAACCGATTTCCGACCTTAAGTTATTTCCGTAATGTCGGAAATCGTTTACTTAGTTTTGTGTAGATACGTCTTTTTTTCTTATGACGGTAGAATTATAGGTACCCATAATTTGACCCTGTATATCTACTATTTATTTGTAAAAATTTAAATCTTCTGTACTTTAAATAGATCTACTAAATCATTTTGAAAAGAAATATTCTCAGCGTATGACGTCCGTTTTATGAAATGTTTACAATGTAGCATTGAACTTGAGAATTTTTAATGGTGTTTTGAAGGTGAACACGCCACAGCTGTTCTTTTCACGGGAGAGTCGTGCAGCTGAAAGATGACAGACTTAAGTTTACGGAGTTTTCTTACTGGTTTACATATTTCTCAAGCTGATAGATATACTACCGCTGAAAAGTATGTAGCCACTCCGGAAATTAAACAAATTCATTTTAATTTTAATTAATTATTTATTAGTAATTCCTTAAACAAAATAGACATAGTTTATACAACACATTTGCTCAAAAAATGCATTTACGAAGCCTGTAAACATTGTTCGAAAGTTAAAAATTACGAACCATAGAATGGAACGTGCGGTAAAATAGGTACTCTCGTCTAAGTACTAAGTACCTATTTTACCGAACTCCTCGTTGTATAGCACGGTGCGTATCCTTTACGGTATTTTTTAATTTCCATAAAAAATACAAAAAATCCTTTCACGTTACTAGAATAAATAAGCTGAATGATCGAACCTTATAAGCGATTTTGCTCAATAAGTTTGTCTCACTTTAATAATAAAAAGAAAATGAGGCGAAAGATGTAGTTCTAATTTTCACCACGCGCAGGGTCGCGGCAGACCGACAAACAGAAAGGCGGCCAACGGAGTGATCCTATTTGGGTTCAGTTTTTTCTTTTGAAGTATGGAACCCTAAAAAAAATATAAGATTACAGTTTGTGTGGAAATATACTAACAGGGTGTTACAGAAGTGCCTGGTCAAGTAGTCTGATGCAGTTGGTGACATCAAATCTGTGATTTAACTAAAGTAGGTACAGCCACCACCTGTAAAAACTGCTTTAAGTCATTTGTTCGGAACATTTTAGTCGCTTTTTTGTGGTCGATTTTTTAGAAGTGTTTTTTTTTTTGTGTTTTGCTACTTTTTCTTAATATCAGCACCCAATTTCACCCTGAATTAATATGACTATGAACCTCTGGAACACCCTGAAAAATCTCCATCATTATTGTCTTTGTACATCCTCTGCTGTGTCTATGTCCCAGCCCTATGACCGTCTTTGTATTGGACTATGCGTCCCTTCCCCGACTGTGCGAGTCTCCAACAACTAAAATCTATTTAGATTATTACGTTTAATATTTATTTTATCATCATAAGCTTGCTTTAATACCACTTTACATGGGGTCAGCATAACGTTTCTTGCTTCTTAATAATGATGTCGGTGTTTCGCCACTACGCGAGGATGCCTGTGTGTACACTATATCTTTCTTTCCCTAATATACTACGAGTACCAACAGTTTACGAAAAAATCTGTCCTTACATTCGGGTAGCTGCTTCCGCAATTGAAGAAAATTATTCAATTGCATTGCGACTTCCGTTCCTGCATGACGGTGATAACTTGATGCCCAGCCATGACTCTTGAAACAGTCCGTTTAAGGACCGTAACAGATGACTCATTTGTCATTTAGGAATAACTGTCTGTACTGTCTGTAACATAAACTATATACCTATGCCTTTCATTTCTTGTTACAATCTCCAAATTCTTGTGCCAGTCTCCTCATACAGGTTCTAACTGCGACGGCTTCAGTGTCGTCTACCCATCTCGCCACAAGTAGACCATCACTTCTCCTTAAGTTTAAGGGTTCATGTTATCATTTCAGTCGCTGGTTCTCTTGAATTTTATATCCTCTTACCACATGACTGCAACAGGATATTTGAATTTACAAGGTACAAGGTAGGTACAAGTTATGGGTTTTTTCTTAGGTTCACACCAGTTGCCTGGTAGAATATGACGGAATCCTTTATGAATATTTGTCAGTTTATTGTACTCGTATTCTTGACAGTAATATATCTATGATTTTTTGTATATCAGTGCCAGTGTCCATTTCGGAGTCTAAAGTTTCGGTCGCGCTAAACAAAGTCTGCTGGCGGTTAAAGTTTCGTCTGTAATGTTCCTAGGTTTTCCTGTATAAAAATTTGGTCCTTCTTCCCGAGTCTTTGTCAAGTAATTGTCTGGTTTCATCGACCTTGGCATATCATTTATTGTCTCCCTGACAACAGCTTTAGACATGAATATTAATTAATGTTTCGTGAAACTTTTCTCTTGAATGTTTAGCAAGTTTGGAAGTCTTTGTTTTAAGTATTTGTTAAGACGTGTGTTGGGATTGAAGTTCATCACATATTTTTAGGATGCCGTACATTGAATTGCAAAATGAAACCCTTATGGCCGCAACCGTGTGTCTGTATGTCCGACTGTCCAAGCATTTTTTTTTGTTGTAATTACTACCAAAGTTTAGCGCTAACAAGAAAAGTTACGGCCATTAAGCTAATGAAGACGGACATTTAGTACTTACTAAATGGTCTAGAACTTTTTATACCCCTACGTTTTTAGAGAACGGAGCGTTGCGGTCGCGACTAGGGCTGCTATACTTCAGTAATTCTGCAGACATTGCTGCTTGAGACATTTTCGATATAAAAACGTTTATTACTCAAGGTATTTCATACACCGGAACCTGACCTGGTGAGGGTCGCGGGTAGCAGATGGATGCGAGACGCACAGGACCGGTTGTTGTGGTGACACTTGGGGGAGGCCTATGTCCAGTAGTCGACGTCTTTCGGCTGATAAGTCCTTATTCTTGGAAATTATTGTACCAACAGATTCATTATTTCTATCTCTCCAGATTTACATCATTATCTCAGCAACGTCACCGACTGACATCATGTTACTTGGGATGGTGCGATCCGATTTCTTCGTACATTCCGTCCAGTCAACCGTTATGGACTACCTTTACTTTCATAATCCAACCTATTAATTGTTTGCGACCCTCGTCTTCCCTATCCATAACCAACATAAAATGTCTAAATTTTATGAAGATGGAAATTCAGCTTCCTAATAGGACTTTAAATGTCGATGTCACCGGAAAATTACTTGACAAAGACTTGGGAAGATTGTAATAAGTCCTAGTAGATTATAATTTCTAGATATACTATGAAAAAATCGTTCAGTATACACTAAATCCCATTCAAATTCAATAGTTTCTAATATGAATTGGTCATATTAAGAAAAAATAGTTTACAATTTCACGCGTATATTTTACAATCTTACGGTGTTTGCAATTTTCCAGTGACGTGGTAACCCTAGTCACTACGTGGCGGTGCACCGTCACGTAGTGACTAGGGCGGTGGCGCCAACAATTAGAAGATTACATCATTTTGTTGTAAATTAAACTTTAATTACTGTTGTCTCAGTTCATTCTTAGTTGGGTGATAATAGATGTAACGAAGTGGTTCCATTTACAATTAAAGTTTTTAGAAAAATCTTGCACGTTTGCTCTGTCAATGGAGGTTAAGACTCGTAAAACATTTCTTTAGTAAATTAGAAATTTATATAACAGTGTATGTACACACATTTTACAAATAGATAAGAAAAAGGAAACAGATAAATAGGTACAAAGGTGATGTTTATTTCTAAAAAAACCTGTTTTTATCTATTATAACCCTCAACATTTGCTGCATTTCACGACTTTTAACTAAAAACTCAAAAAAAAAAAACTAATAACTCAAATTATTTATTTCAAATTAAACCATTTACAAGCACTTTTGAATCGTCAAGGTTGGTCAGTCAAAAGAGATGAAGCTATTTGCACGTTCCAAAGCGAAGATCTCTATGGAGAAGAACGTGAAAGAAACTCCACGGACACTCTTTTAAACCTCTTGCTAGGCCTTACAAGATCAAAGCACCATCATCATTATATCAGCCTAAAGACGTCCACTGCTGGACATAGGCCTCCCCTAAGTGTCGCCACAAGAACCGGTCCTGTACGTCTCGCATCCATCGGTTACCCGCGACCCTCACCAGGTCATCGGTCCACCTTGTGGGAGGCCTTCCAACGCATGCGAATAAAAGCACACGGTCTCCATATTATTGTAGGTTTTGTTTTTCTTTATTTATTTAGGGACATTTATAATCGCAATGCGTATGTCAGTCCCATCGTACCCTAAACAGACTCTTCGCATCATCGCCTTTTGGTTGAGCCAAGATTTTATGAAATGCCTACTTCAAGTCTGTTCAACCTCCAGGCCCTAAACAAATCATTTCTCCCAGACTCATACCGAACGCAGTCCATCAATAAGTGGTGAAAGCCTTCAACAACTCCAAACTCCATGGAGATTCTTGTATGAGTGACAATTTCTACGAAAAAAGGTAGCATCGTCGCGTTAAGTGTTTCTGGAAGCATTGAAATAAATGGCGTTCAAAACCTATAAATGGCTGAACATGGAAGACATTAAACGGATTATCCGAAACCTTCATGTCAGGAAAGGCTTCACGTGAATCGAATTACCAATTATGACATTTTATCGATAGCGGGATATAAAACGCGGTCGCGAGAGGATTTGTTTCATATTTTCAAATAGATCTATGGCAAATATCTAGATTTTAACTTGAGTCGACTATAGCCTTTCCTAAAAGCTTTTAGAATTTCATTAAATGACAAAGAACGAAATATTTTTTGTTGATTATTTGTTTTATTTTGGACTAAGTAATAATAGACTAAAAACATAAAAAATACTGTGTGAGGCCAAAAAGGCTGTGTCAGCATATGCTGCGATATTTAAAAATAAAATAACGGTAATAAAACGCTTTGGGAAATACTTTATTTACGTATAGTCACGGAGTGAAAATTCCCGCCAAATGTAAATAACAGTGAATAGATTACTTCTAGGCAAGCGTGCTCCATCGTCGTCCACATAAAATGCTTTCCATCAGGTGAAATTGATGTGAAACGCGAGACTCTCAAAAATAAATGAAAATAGTTCTTGCATCAAACTTTTGGAGCTGTGGTTCTCTAATGATCAGAAGTGAAAATACGCGATGATTAAGGTATTTAAAAACAAAACATTGATGAAATGATTGCATACTTTTATGAATAAAATTGTCGTAACGTTACAATGAGCGTAACGTTACAATGAGCATAACGTTACAATGAGTCATCCTTTTTCGTGCGTGCAGCCGGCGTTCATCGATTTATTAGACGTTGTCACGTCAAAAAAGAAAGATATTTGCTTTCGAATCGTGTGCAGTGACTTGATGGTTCGTCATCATCATTAGCTCACCTAGCCTTTTCCCAATTATGCTGGAGTTGGCTTCCAGTCCAACTGGATGCTGCTGAATACCAGAACATGGAGCAATATGATGTCTTAAAACGAAATTGATTCATCCGTCTATTATTTATGTGTAACATCTTTCCTGCAATCTGTGGGAGTGATTTCGTGAAATGGGACGGAAGTGTGTAACAGGAAGCCGAGGAAGTGTGCGCTATTTGATTTGACCAATGAGCGCGCCCAATTCGATTATACCAACCGCGCAGTGTTCGAATTGGCTGTCAGTTGGTACTTTTACGATGCTTTATTGTATAGTGCTGCCCGTGCGGATCCGGGGCGGGTTGCTAGTAGTAATTACCTAATATACATTAGCATTCCAAACCGAGCTTCCTACTAAATTTATAATATTCTGCTTAGCACGATAAGCTGCGTACACATTCCACGTCTTATCTCGTCCAGATCTTCAGATTAATTCGCGTTACGTGTTTACGAGTTATTTACTGAGCGTTTACTACGCAAGTGACATTTTGGTTGTTGGAGTTTCGTGACGTCATTATATTGGTCCACATTAATGTAAGCCTTATAGAGGTGTAATCTGTCAGTTTATAAATACTACGTCCGATCATATTTAACCCAGTTACTGGGTAACACAGTACTTCTGACAAAACGTGCTTTCCGAGGCACGGAGGAATCTCTGCATGTTAAGATGGTCACCCATCCACAGACCGACCTCGGCAAGTTTTGCTTAGCCTTGTAATAAACTCGTGAGGTTGTTATTATTAAGCCACGAGCTCGTCCAAGACAAAGACACTGACTTCATAATTCCAATTAAGTTAGTCAGTACCTAATCTTTGTAACAATCATGTTTGTAAACATATTGACAGTGTAGTGTCATAGTTATTTAATAGAGATATTGTCAAATAGACCCTATCAAGTATTGTCTCAACGTTAGTTCACTTTGAAGGTAAGTACCGTAAGAAATGATGACGCTAACTGATTGGTGATGGCATCACACATGTTCTAAGAAAAAGCTCTACTGATACGTTAACTTAATTACTGCCAGGGTTCCTAAGATTAGCAGCCTTTAGGTACATGATACCATTTATTGGGAGGCCTTTCTAGACGATTGCGGCGGTGTCAAAAAGCTTAAGTTATCCGAGTCTATAATAATTAATAGTAACAATGTTGCTCGGGGTCCCCTTATCTTTGGTGAAAAACTACGGACTTCGGGCTTCGAGAGTAGCCCCCCACTCTCTAAGCCCGAAGTCCGTAGTTTCGGGTTTAGTTGCGTGCGTATTCTAGTCCGTACACCTAACCACTAAGAAT